>JAAAWM010012154.1:0-195140 GCA_036873465.1 Thinopyrum obtusiflorum | reverse complement strand
TCTAACTAAATCCAAATTGTTTAAGATTAATTAATCCACCAAACATCTTTGACGTCTTCCCAAGATCACAATCAACTAACTAAATCTATTGAAAATCTTGTAATCCACTATGAAATTTATTCAAGATCACAATAGCCTAACTACATCCAAATTGCTCCATGTTTACTAAAGGCCCATTTATCCACCAATATAATAACCACCTCGCTCACTTACTAGACCTAAATTAACATAATTCACCAAACATCTTTGACTAACTCGTCGAGATCACAATCACCTAACTAAATCCAACAAAACCTCAAAATCCACCGTGAATTTGTTTGAAAAATAACAATCACCTAACTAAATCAAAATTGTTCCAAACTAAATTAAAGATTTGTTTATCCACCAATATAATAATCACCATTCTCATCTACTAAACCTAAAATCTCAATAGTCCAGCAAACATCTTTGACTATATTCTCAAGACACAATCACCTAACTAAATCCACCTAAAATCTCATAATCCAGCGTAAAATTCGGTTCAGTATCACAACCACCTAACTAAATCCAAATTATTCAAGACTAATTAATCCAAACATCGTTGAATATCTTCTCAAGATCAGAATCAACTAACTAGTCCATAAAAAAATCTCATAATCCACCATATAATTTGGTTCAAGGTCACAATCGTCTAACTAAATCCAAATTGTTCCAAATTTATTAAAGATTCATTTATCCACTAATACAATAATCAACATGCTCACCGACTAGACCTAAATTCACATAATTCATCGAAAATCTTTTACTACCTCGTCAAAATCACAATCACCTGACTAAATTCAACCAGAACCTTATAATCCATCGTAAAATTAGGTTAAAAGATCATAATCACCTGACCAAATTCAAATTGTTCCAAATTAATTTAAATATCTATTTATCCACCAATACAGTAATCACCATGCTCCTCTACTAGACCTAAAATCTCATCCCCCCCCCCCCCCCCCCCCCCCCCCCCCCCCCCCCCCCCCCCCCCCCCCCCCCCCCCCCCCCCCCCCCCCCCCCCCCCCCCCCCCCCCCCCCCCCCCCCCCCCCCCCCCCCCCCCCCCCCCCCCCCCCCCCCCCCCCCCCCCCCCCCCCCCCCCCCCCCCCCCCCCCCCCCCCCCCCCCCCCCCCCCCCCCCCCCCCCCCCCCCCCCCCCCCCCCCCCCCCCCCCCCCCCCCCCCCCCCCCCCCCCCCCCCCCCCCCCCCCCCCCCCCCCCCCCCCCCCCCCCCCCCCCCCCCCCCCCCCCCCCCCCCCCCCCCCCCCCCCCCCCCCCCCCCCCCCCCCCCCCCCCCCCCCCCCCCCCCCCCCCCCCCCCCCCCCCCCCCCCCCCCCCCCCCCCCCCCCCCCCCCCCCCCCCCCCCCCCCCCCCCCCCCCCCCCCCCCCCCCCCCCCCCCCCCCCCCCCCCCCCCCCCCCCCCCCCCCCCCCCCCCCCCCCCCCCCCCCCCCCCCCCCCCCCCCCCCCCCCCCCCCCCCCCCCCCCCCCCCCCCCCCCCCCCCCCCCCCCCCCCCCCCCCCCCCCCCCCCCCCCCCCCCCCCCCCCCCCCCCCCCCCCCCCCCCCCCCCCCCCCCCCCCCCCCCCCCCCCCCCCCCCCCCCCCCCCCCCCCCCCCCCCCCCCCCCCCCCCCCCCCCCCCCCCCCCCCCCCCCCCCCCCCCCCCCCCCCCCCCCCCCCCCCCCCCCCCCCCCCCCCCCCCCCCCCCCCCCCCCCCCCCCCCCCCCCCCCCCCCCCCCCCCCCCCCCCCCCCCCCCCCCCCCCCCCCCCCCCCCCCCCCCCCCCCCCCCCCCCCCCCCCCCCCCCCCCCCCCCCCCCCCCCCCCCCCCCCCCCCCCCCCCCCCCCCCCCCCCCCCCCCCCCCCCCCCCCCCCCCCCCCCCCCCCCCCCCCCCCCCCCCCCCCCCCCCCCCCCCCCCCCCCCCCCCCCCCCCCCCCCCCCCCCCCCCCCCCCCCCCCCCCCCCCCCCCCCCCCCCCCCCCCCCCCCCCCCCCCCCCCCCCCCCCCCCCCCCCCCCCCCCCCCCCCCCCCCCCCCCCCCCCCCCCCCCCCCCCCCCCCCCCCCCCCCCCCCCCCCCCCCCCCCCCCCCCCCCCCCCCCCCCCCCCCCCCCCCCCCCCCCCCCCCCCCCCCCCCCCCCCCCCCCCCCCCCCCCCCCCCCCCCCCCCCCCCCCCCCCCCCCCCCCCCCCCCCCCCCCCCCCCCCCCCCCCCCCCCCCCCCCCCCCCCCCCCCCCCCCCCCCCCCCCCCCCCCCCCCCCCCCCCCCCCCCCCCCCCCCCCCCCCCCCCCCCCCCCCCCCCCCCCCCCCCCCCCCCCCCCCCCCCCCCCCCCCCCCCCCCCCCCCCCCCCCCCCCCCCCCCCCCCCCCCCCCCCCCCCCCCCCCCCCCCCCCCCCCCCCCCCCCCCCCCCCCCCCCCCCCCCCCCCCCCCCCCCCCCCCCCCCCCCCCCCCCCCCCCCCCCCCCCCCCCCCCCCCCCCCCCCCCCCCCCCCCCCCCCCCCCCCCCCCCCCCCCCCCCCCCCCCCCCCCCCCCCCCCCCCCCCCCCCCCCCCCCCCCCCCCCCCCCCCCCCCCCCCCCCCCCCCCCCCCCCCCCCCCCCCCCCCCCCCCCCCCCCCCCCCCCCCCCCCCCCCCCCCCCCCCCCCCCCCCCCCCCCCCCCCCCCCCCCCCCCCCCCCCCCCCCCCCCCCCCCCCCCCCCCCCCCCCCCCCCCCCCCCCCCCCCCCCCCCCCCCCCCCCCCCCCCCCCCCCCCCCCCCCCCCCCCCCCCCCCCCCCCCCCCCCCCCCCCCCCCCCCCCCCCCCCCCCCCCCCCCCCCCCCCCCCCCCCCCCCCCCCCCCCCCCCCCCCCCCCCCCCCCCCCCCCCCCCCCCCCCCCCCCCCCCCCCCCCCCCCCCCCCCCCCCCCCCCCCCCCCCCCCCCCCCCCCCCCCCCCCCCCCCCCCCCCCCCCCCCCCCCCCCCCCCCCCCCCCCCCCCCCCCCCCCCCCCCCCCCCCCCCCCCCCCCCCCCCCCCCCCCCCCCCCCCCCCCCCCCCCCCCCCCCCCCCCCCCCCCCCCCCCCCCCCCCCCCCCCCCCCCCCCCCCCCCCCCCCCCCCCCCCCCCCCCCCCCCCCCCCCCCCCCCCCCCCCCCCCCCCCCCCCCCCCCCCCCCCCCCCCCCCCCCCCCCCCCCCCCTTATATTGGTGGATAGAGATGAGGGCCACACAAGTGACTCAAGGCAATGATGCCACTACTGAAAATAGCTGGTAAACAAGGCAACAGAGGAGAGAATGGGGGTAGTGGCAGCAGATGGACTTTGATCCAGCATCCCACGTGCATGTGCACTCTTCGTTCCCCGCTGTCCGGCTTGGTGTTCTTGTCCTGTTCGCGGATTTTGTGTCACGCACTTGATTAAGCATCCCACGTTCTCCTAATGTGCGCCCTTGGCCTTGACGATAGGTAGCGCCGTGTTCTCGGGCGCGTCCCGTGGGTAAAATTCAGGTATGCGTCGATTGTCTGAGCTCTTGCTCGCCATTGGTGGTGCTTGAGCGTGCGGTCATGGTGTCGTCCAGCAAGGGAACACGGGATGTGGGATCAAGACAGCACATATAGCAACCCGTCACCAGGCAACGGACGCCCGTCCGGACTTTCAGGGAGCGGAGGTGGACACAAAGATGGATGCTGAGCTCCATAGCAGTCTCAACAGTGTGCTCATCAGTAAGAGCAACACGAGCAAGAAGATCATGGATATACTCCTCTTAAGAAATAAAGAAGGCATTAGAGGTAGAAGAAACCTCAATCTCAAGGAAGTAGCGCCCCCCCCCCCCCCCCCCCCCCCCCCCCCCCCCCCCCCCCCCCCCCCCCCCCCCCCCCCCCCCCCCCCCCCCCCCCCCCCCCCCCCCCCCCCCCCCCCCCCCCCCCCCCCCCCCCCCCCCCCCCCCCCCCCCCCCCCCCCCCCCCCCCCCCCCCCCCCCCCCCCCCCCCCCCCCCCCCCCCCCCCCCCCCCCCCCCCCCCCCCCCCCCCCCCCCCCCCCCCCCCCCCCCCCCCCCCCCCCCCCCCCCCCCCCCCCCCCCCCCCCCCCCCCCCCCCCCCCCCCCCCCCCCCCCCCCCCCCCCCCCCCCCCCCCCCCCCCCCCCCCCCCCCCCCCCCCCCCCCCCCCCCCCCCCCCCCCCCCCCCCCCCCCCCCCCCCCCCCCCCCCCCCCCCCCCCCCCCCCCCCCCCCCCCCCCCCCCCCCCCCCCCCCCCCCCCCCCCCCCCCCCCCCCCCCCCCCCCCCCCCCCCCCCCCCCCCCCCCCCCCCCCCCCCCCCCCCCCCCCCCCCCCCCCCCCCCCCCCCCCCCCCCCCCCCCCCCCCCCCCCCCCCCCCCCCCCCCCCCCCCCCCCCCCCCCCCCCCCCCCCCCCCCCCCCCCCCCCCCCCCCCCCCCCCCCCCCCCCCCCCCCCCCCCCCCCCCCCCCCCCCCCCCCCCCCCCCCCCCCCCCCCCCCCCCCCCCCCCCCCCCCCCCCCCCCCCCCCCCCCCCCCCCCCCCCCCCCCCCCCCCCCCCCCCCCCCCCCCCCCCCCCCCCCCCCCCCCCCCCCCCCCCCCCCCCCCCCCCCCCCCCCCCCCCCCCCCCCCCCCCCCCCCCCCCCCCCCCCCCCCCCCCCCCCCCCCCCCCCCCCCCCCCCCCCCCCTCCGCTCCCTGAAAGTCCGGACGGGCGTCCGTTGCCTGGTGACGGGTTGCTATGTGTGCTGTCTTGATCCCACATCCCGTGTTCCCTTGTTGGGCGACACCATGACCGCACGCTCAAGCACCACCAATGGCGAGCAAGAGCTCAGACAATCGACGCATACCTGAATTTTACCCACGGGACGCGCCCGAGAACACGGCGCTACCTATCGTCAAGGCCAAGGGCGCACATTAGGAGAATGTGGGATGCTTAATCAAGTGCGTGACACAAAATCCGCAAACCGGACAAGAACACCAAGCCGGACAGCGGGGAACGAAGAGTGCACATGCACGTGGGATGCTAGATCAAAGTCCATCTGCTGCCACTACCCCCATTCTCTCCTCTGTTGCCTTGTTTACCAGCTATTTTCAGTAGTGGCATCATCGCCTTGAGTCACTTGTGTGGCCCTCATATCTATCCACCAATATAATAATCAACATGCTCACCTACTAGACCTAAATTCACATAATCCACTGAACATCTTTTACTAGCTTGTCAAAATCACAATCACATAACTAAATCCAACCAAAACCATATAATCCACCGTAAAATTAGGTTAAAAGATCACAATCACCGAACTAAATCCAAACTATTTCAAACTAAATTAAATATATGTTTATCCACAAATACAATAATCACCATGCTCAGTTATTAGACCTAAAATCTCATAATCCACCAAACATCTTTGATTATTTTCTCAAGACACAATCACCTAATGAAATCCAACTAAAATCTCATAAATCATAGAGAAATTTAGTTCAATATCACAATCACCTAACTAAATCCATATTGTTCAAGATTAATTAATACATCGAATATCTTTGACTATCTCCTCAAGATCACAATCAACTAACTAATCCATCAAAAATCTCATAATCCACCAAAAAATTGGTTCAAGATCACAATCGCCTAATTAAATCCAATTTTTTCCAAGTTTACTAAAAATCCATTTATCCACCAATATCATAACCAACATACTCACCCACTAGACCTAAATTCACATAATCTACCAAACATCTTTTACTAGCTCGTCAAGATCCCAATCACCTAACTAAATCCAACCAAAACCTCATAATCCACCGTAAAATTTGGTTAAAAGATCACAATCACCTACCTAAATCCAAATTGATCCAAACTAAATTAAATATTTGTTTATCTACCAATATAATAATCACCATGCTCATTTACCATAACTAAAATCTCATAATCCATCGAACATTTTGACTATCTTCTCGAAACACAATCACCTAACTAAATCCACTTAAAATCAAACAAATCACTGAGAAATTTGGTTCAGTATCACAATCACCGAACTAACTCCAAATTGTTCCCGCCGACTACGAGGCACCTACGGCGACCTCCTAAAATCTGAAGATGATATGCCGGCTCAGTCTCTCGAAGGTGCTCATAGGGGTAGGGTGTGCGTGTGTGCGTTCATAGGGATGAGTGTATGCTCGTTTGTATGAGCGCTTGCGTCTGTACTGTGTTAAAAAAGATTAATTAATCAACCGAACATCTTGGACTATCTCCTCAAGATCTCAATCAACTAATTAAATCCATTTAAAATCTCGTAATTCACCATGAAATTTGGTTCAAAATCACAATCGCCTAACTAAATCCAAATTACTCTAAATTTATTAAAAATCCATTGAGCCACCAATATAATAACCACCATGCTCACTTACTAGACATAAATTCTCACATAATCCATCGAACATATTTGATTATCACGTCAGGATCACAATCACCGGATCATAATCACCTAACTAAATCTAACCGAAACATCAAAATCCACCGTGAATTTGCTTAAAAGATCACAATCATCTAACTAAATTCAAATTGTTTCAAACTAAATTAAAGGTCTATTTATCCACCAATATAATAGTCACCATGCTCACGTACTAGACCTAAAATCTTAAGATCCACCTAACATCTTTGACCATCTTATCAAGATCATAATAACTTAACTAAATCCACCTAAAATCACATAAATCATCATGAAATTCGGTTCAATATCACAATAACCTAACTAAATTCAAATTGTTCAAGGTTAATTAATCCATCAAATATCTTTGAGTATCTCCTCGAGATCACAATCAACTGACTAAATCCATCTAAATCTCGTAATCCCCCATGAAATTTGGTTCAAGATCACAATTGCCTAACTAAGTCCAATTTTTCTCAAGTTTACTAAAAATTTACTTACTTAACCGATATAATTACCACCATGCTCACCTACTAGACCTAAATTCACATAATCAAAATTAAAGATCTATTTAACCACCAATATAATAATCACCATGCTCATCTACCATACCTAAACTCTCATAATCAACCAAACATTTTAGACTATCTTCTCAAGATTAAATCACGTAAGTAAATCCAACTAAAATCTCATAATCCATCATGAAATACGGTTCAATATCACAATCACCTAACTAAATCCAAATTGTCCAAGATTAATTAATCCACCGAACATCTTTCACTATCTCCTCAAGATCACAATGAACTAAATAAATGCATCAAAATCTCGTAATCCACCATAAAATTTGGTTCAAGATCATAATCGCCTAACTAAATCCAAATTGCTTCATGTTTATTAAAGATCCATTTATCCGCCAATATAATAACCACCATGCTCATTTACTAGACATAAATTTTCATAATCCACCGAACATCTTTGACTATCTCGTCAAGATCACAATCACTAACTAAATCTCCACTTCATCTCCATTTTGTAAAACCTTATTTTCAGAATCATCCCATGGGCATTAGTGACACCCTTGGATTTTTGTAAAACATTTGTGAGTAATAAAGATTCTTCCCAAGTCCTATGATTTACGCGACTAGCATGGCTAAGCATTACCATTAAACTTGCACATATGACCCACATTTATTTGTGACCACTACATGGTTAGAAAGGAGGGGTATTAAGAATGTCAAAGGAGGGTGTCAATATCAAGCACATAGAGTATAGCTAAACCCTAGCTAATTAACTTAGCATAAGAATGTCAAAGGGGTGTCAATATCAAGGACACATGGCATAGCTAAACCCTAGCTAATTTACTTAACATAGCAATACTAGTAAACAATACTTTATGCATGAAAATTAATTCTAAGTATAATGCAAATATGGGTTCAACATGATCAAAGTAGATTGCTTGCCTCGCTCAGCAAAGTCTTCAATGGTTTTGGTCACTCCTCGAACGTCCTTGAATCTTTTGAAAGATAATGATTTCTACTCATTGGAAAAACAAAATTAACACACAATCAATAAACAATATGTTCAAAGGGCTCCAAAATTTACAGAAGTAGTATCATTATAAAGAGGAAAAATTTCGATGAATTTTGGAAGTACCCTGGATTTTAGAAAAAGAGAAATGGTATTGTGGGCCAGAACGGGTCTGCCTGATTAAACAGTACTACACCAGAGGGAAGGGGTCGGCGTCGAAGGCGTGAAGGAGAAATACACCTTCACTTACACGCCGATTTAAACCTGCATTGGGGCGATCACACAAACCACACATGAGCAGCAAAACCAGGATAATCAAGCAATATATAAAGTTCACAATCAAGCATCATACCAAAGTCATATATGCTACCTATATTATTGCACACAACATGCAAGCACGGTGCACTGGTTAGATCTTGTGAGGTATACTATCTCACCCTAATGAATACTTAGTAGTTAGCCATCAGCCTCCCTCCTATACTGGGGACAAGTGCAGTTTCCTCGCTAGAAAAACAATGCATATGGTTCAGACTTTTTTAGACAACTAAATTACAACATCACATTCTAATTTCTAAACTCCAAGTGCAAAGCATCAAGTCTGTTCAGGAGAGTAGGACTAGGATTACCCACGGCCGTGATTTAATTTTGTCGAGTTTTTCACTCAATGCACTAAGCTGAACGCAGACGGAAGTTTTTCACTAGAGATGCATTATACAGATTTCAGACTTCCTCAAACAAAATAGTTTGCCTGAATAAAAACGCATCATGTCTGTTCGATAGGATTACTCACGTCTAGAATCAAGATTGTGCACAAGTGTGAAACGCAAGTGTCCACAACATCAGAAGATTATATTTTAACATATCAAAATTGCAATGACAGCAATTTCATGGTCCAAGCATCCAAAGAACTTGATTTTGATAAAGAAGAGATTGTTTTTTAATTTCCCACTTAGCTCAGATCTGCCTCGACTAATCACATGCAGGAAAAAGATGCAAACGAATCTACTTAGGATTTGGCTCGAATAATCACAGGGGAAAAAATTGCAGACGAAACTAGTTAGGATTTGGCTTCTTATCACAGGCAGGGAGGAGTGCAGATGAGGAAGGGGGGCTGAGCTTACTTCTCGACGTGGTGGAACAGGTAGAGGTGGACGAGCTTCTTCACCTCGATCGACCATGCCGGCACGTTCTTGACCGCCTGCGCTGCAAGCACACACACACGCAATTCAGTCGCCGGAATCTGCGGCGTGAGATGAGATGAGATGAGACGAGACGAGACGAGACGCGGCGTGGGACGCTAGCGGGACCTGCAGGAAGAGGTGAGCGAAGTAGAAGCCCTGCGAGATGAGGGCGTGGAGGCGCATGAGCGTCGACCTTCTCGCCGTGGAAGCGGGAGTCGTGGCGCGCCGGGATGGCGGCGGCATCCGGGTCGTCGTAGAGATGCGCGTCCGCCGCACCACCCGCGACGTTGCCGCGCCGCTGGCCCGCATCCCCGAACCAGTCTCTCTATATGCTATAGGCAGGCTTGCTTGCCCCGGCTCCCTCGTCGAACGCAGCGGCAAGCTGCGCGGCGGGGATCTGGGCGGCCGCCGGCTGTACTGGGAGCGTTTCGCGGTCCGTGTCCGTCTCGTTCACGGGAGCGCGATTGGGTACAAGCGGGCCGAACTTGACATGTAACCTGGGCCGTTTGCCAGAGGAACTGGACCGTATACATCGGGCTTGGAAGCGGGGACACAGGTACACAGCGACGAGAGGTACCCTCGGCCCAACCTCGCTCCTGCTTCTCGCTTGCTTCGCCCGCTCCCGCTCGTTCAGCCGCATGCTTTGCCTGTTAGGGTGCGTTTGGATCTCAAGCAAGCCTGACTCTAGCCTCGCCCAGCCAGGATGGTTGTTTGGTGGAGTAGAAAAAAGCTAGCTTTGCCTAGCAAACTAGCCTGCATGAGCTGGAAAATCCATGCACGGACAGGAGAGCTGATTTGGCTCGCCTCCATCGACAAGAATTGAGCACAAGCCTATTAAGCAAGTAACTGCCACTATGATCGTGGTTTAGTGGTGGCTAGGCAAATAAAGCAAACAAGTAGCCTTGCTCGTATGAGTTATGCCTCGGATGAGTTTTGCATGGCTGGGCATGTTTAGCTAGAGAACCAAACACACCCTTAGTTTCTTTTTTGTGTGTTGCTGGTCTGGTAGGAAAAAACCGGCTGGTTTTAATACAGTTGAAAAAATTGTGAAATTGAAAATAGTTTATGGATTTTTAAAAACGTTCATCCATTTGAGAAAAGTTTGTGAATTTGGAAAAATATTGTGAATTTCAAAAAGTACATAAAATGTAAAATGTTTGCCAAAATAAAAAATGTTTGAGAATTTGAGAAAAACTTCACGAATTTGAAAAAAGTTCGTGAAATTTGAAAAACTTCAAGGCATTTGAAAATAAGTTCACGAATTAAAAAAAATAAAGTTTTCTGAAAGATTTCTTGGAAAATGAAAAACGTTCATAGATTTTGAAAAACAAATTGCTAATATGAAAAAAATTCGCTAATTTGAAAAATAATCATTTATTTTGAAAAAAATCATGAATTAAAAAAAGTTCACAGGTTTTGAAAACAGTTCATGAATTCAAAAAGGTTCATGAACTTGAAAAAACTTCACGAAATTGAAAAAAGTTCAAGACTTGAAAAAAGTTTGTTTTTCGTATAAAGTTCACAAAAATGAAAAACAAAGTTCATAATTTGGGAAGAAGATCACGAAATTTGGAGAAGGTTCACAAATTTAACGAAAACTTCATGGATTTGCAAAAAAAAATCACAAGATTGAAAAAAGTTCACGAGTTTGAAAAAATGTTTGCGAATTTGAATGTTGTTTCTGAATTCAAATTTTAAAAAGTTCATGAATTTGAAAAAAGTTCATGAGTTTTGGAAAATGTTCACAAATTTGCAAATAAATTGCGGATTGAAAAAATATTTCATGCATTTTAAAAAAGTCCACAATTAGAAAAAAGTGAAGATCAAACGAAAGTTCATGAAAAAAAATGAAGCAAACATAAAAAACAAGTGAAAATTGTGCATGGAAAAACCGAAAGAAAAACACCGAGAAAAACCCTGCAGAACCTGAAACAGAAATGTGCACAACAAGAAGAGAAAGAAGTAGAAGTAGGCGCATGCCGTTAGAAATAAAGCAGGAGTTTTGGAGTTTGAATCTTAACTTGTGCATTATTTTTTAATTTTATAAAAAGGGAAAACAAAATTAAAAGGGTCGAGCCCAGGATGGAGACGGTTGTGCGCCGGTTTGTCGGTAAGCTTATAAGTGGCATTGAGGGCGCCAAATAGAAGTTGGCCACAACGAGTACACTTCTGAAGTGAGGTGTGTCGATCTCACTCACGTCGACTCCTCCCGCAAACCCCTCGTCGGAATGCAGCCTCCTCCACCGCATTCCTTCCTTTCTCCTTCCTTCCAGTCTCGTCGCGACCTCCCGCGAGTGTAGGATCACTTTGAGTCGAGGTCCGTGAGCAGACAGGAGGCGACCAACGGCAGTCAATATGGGAGAAGGAGGAGGAGGAGCAGGGGGTCACGCATCAACGTGTTGTCGTCATTCCCCATGCAGGAGCCGAGTGCTGGGAAAGCAGGACTCTAAACCTATCCAATGAATTGCATGATTAGATTCGTCCATGTAGGATCCTAATAAGTAACAACCATTGGGCCACTCGGATGTCTTGTATTTTTCTAGAATACATATATGATAGAACGGTGCAGAGCTACATTCTCAGAGGCGGATTACTCCTACTTGAGTGCGGCGATTTGGCTCCCGGGCTCAGATGAGCCCGGGCCAAATGAAAAAATAGAAAAATAATCAAAAAATTCTGATTTTTTTTTGCAAGAAAGATGCTTGTGTGCGTGATGTTCGTCCAAAATTTGGTGCAGTTTTGACATTCGAGGAGCGCACGACAAAAAAGACAAAATCCATCTATGTGAGTAAGGTTACTGTTCATGCACTGTTTTGGCCGGTTTTCTCTTTTTTGCCACGAGCTCCACAGATGTCCAAATGAGATGAAAATTTGCACGCACATCATGCACTCAAACGTCTTGCACCACGAAAAAATTTGGAATTTTTTGAACACTTTTTGTATTTTTTTATCACGTTACTGTTCATCGGGTGCATCTGAGCCCGGGCTCAGAGGCGGATTACTCCTACTTGGGCTACTTGGTTAATTAGCTTGCCAAAAAAACTGATGCATTTGTGCGGGGCACATGCCTGTTGGTGGCTACGGATAAGTTGTACCTGGGAACTTTAGTCCTACATCGCAGATTTAGTTGGATTTCCACTGAGTTATAATTGTTTCCCTCAGCCAAGGTATCACCAAGCAACAAGAAAAGGAGACAGAAGCATAAAAGGTCTTTGATAGGGTATGGTATGGTAGTTGGTGTAGTAAGATACGGTCTTTGGGCTGTTGGCAGGGGCACATGTATAGGGGGGCTCTAAACTATAGTTTTATTTACCAATACATTAGAGTGGCCTATTTACAAAGGAAAAATGATGATATTATATCTCTGGTATATCTTTACTAGACGTATAGAAAAGTGGCCACTCTCTAGTTATGTTATATATCCCTGGTATATCTTTGCTAAAACTCTGAAACTGAAGCTTTACAGCAGCTACAATAGCCAGCCCTATAGTGTTGTTCTTGTAGTTCTAGTTTCACTTTTGCTAAGACAAAATTTAAGTACTCCCTTCGTTCCTAAATATAAGTCTTTTTAGAGATTCCACTACAAACTACATACGGATGTATATAGACATATTTTAGAGTGTAGATTCACTCATTTTGCTCTGTATGTAGTCCATAGTATAATCTCTACAAAGACTTATATTTAGGAACGGAGGGAGTAGATAACAATTAATCTTTGAGATGCTTACTTTATGAAGCTACCAAGATAAATTTACTAAACTATGTGTGTTATTATTTATGTTTGACTGCATCCGTCATGAGGACTAGCTGATGAACATCTTGTTTTGTAGAGTTTAGATAATACTCCTTTCTCTTAGTGGGTCTCCATTTTGTTCCCTGTGTGAAGCTTAAAATGATGGAATAGGGAATTTGTGTTGTTGGTATGAACTCTAAATATGAAAGTGTCTTATGTATTGTTTAACTTCGATGTTTTGTAGAGAAATGCTATCTTTTGTAGTTTTTATCGTGTTACTGTTCATCGGGTGCATCTGAGCCCAGGCTCAGAGGCGGATTACTCCTACTTGAGTGCGGCGATTTGGCTCCCGGGCTCAGATGAGCCCGGGCCAAATGAAAAAATAGAAAAATAATCAAAAAATTCTGATTTTTTTTTGCAAGAAAGATGCTTGTGTGCGTGATGTTCGTCCAAAATTTGGTGCAGTTTTGACATTCGAGGAGCGCACGACAAAAAAGACAAAATCCATCTATGTGAGTAAGGTTACTGTTCATGCACTGTTTTGGCCGGTTTTCTCTTTTTTGCCACGAGCTCCACAGATGTCCAAATGAGATGAAAATTTGCACGCACATCATGCACTCAAACGTCTTGCACCACGAAAAAATTTGGAATTTTTTGAACACTTTTTGTATTTTTTTATCACATTACTGTTCATCAGGTGCATCTGAGCCCGGGCTCAGAGGCGGATTACTCCTACTTGGGCTACTTGGTTAATTAGCTTGCCAAAAAAACTGATGCATTGGTTGAGTAGGCAAGCTAACAATATGTTTCTTGTTAGGTGCTTGAGATTTGCAAGGACAAAAACTTGTTCACATTTATTTTCCTTGTTGAAGTAAATTTTCTCGAAATGTAGCTCTGCACCGTTCTATCATATATGTATTCTAGAAAAATACAAGACATCCGAGTGGCCCAATGGTTGTTACTTATTAGGATCCTACATGGACGAATCTAATCATGCAATTCATTGGATAGGTTGATAAAATTTTGTGGATGCGCATCCAATGAAGTACTATGTTGGGTGTTGCTTTCTAGATTTTCTTACCTCCTAAACTTAACAGTCCTATTCATTTTAATTTTACCCTTCTACCAATTTGCATTACTCATAACATGGACTGTATTATTTTGATAACTTGTGTTGTTGTTTCCATGTGAGAACATTAATGTTTTTTCATAAATGTTGAAGCTTTGCTTGCTTTTAAGTCACCAATCCTATTGTTGTGTCAACAAAAATAGAGGATAAGGTAAGTCATGGACTCTGATCCCCACAATTCAGACAGTTGAGGACCGTTGCTCCAAAATGCGCACCCCGCGGGGTCACACACAGTGTCTGACTGTCTGTGCTTGAAGAATGTGTAGAACAGGATCCCCAACACCATGAAGAGGCTCAAGGATACAAGTCAGATTTGCCAAACTGCAATGTGGAATGCATACACCGGAAATCTTGGCAAATACTTATGTGCAACATACAAAAACGCTATCTAGAGCAACATGTATTTATGTACCTCTCCTGTCAGCATGGATGTCGATCCTCGTTATCTCTGCCCCACATTAGTGGTGGTGAGGTTTTGTGTTCGGAGGATGTACATAAAGAGAGTGATACTTTTGGCATCTCCACATCTCAAGGCAAGTTGGCATGCTCAAAAACATCCTTTTTTCCTTCTCACTCTCTTTCTTGCACATTTTTCACAATGCTTGCAGGCACATACCAAAATGAAAAGACAGTTGTCCTAAAAACACATCACAAATTTTCTCCAAAAGTGTTTTGCAACTTCCAACGTGCTTCCTTGTAAAATATGAAGAACGTCAGCTTTTTTAAACACGTGACATGCCTGCATCAGATGATCAATGACGCAATGTAAGTCCAGCCCAGAAACCATAAGGAAATCAATGAAGGTTAACTCTCATTTTTTTTAGTTTTTAGTCCTTAGTACCCCTAAGAATGATTTTTGAGTTATTCTAAAGATCAGTGCACAACTATCAGTTGTTAGTCTTCATTCATTTTGAGTATTTCTTGTTTTAGTATACTTGTCATTCTTGAGTTATCATTCATACTAGTTTGCATGTAACAAGATGGTGTGCCAGATCTGCATGTCGAACCACACTAACAGGAACTCATCGGGTTTACCATTTGGGTCCTATAGGGTGGGCTGAGGGTTGGAAAGCCCAACAGGGTCGAGGGTGGTGTGGAGTTGAACATTGAGACCAAGTGGGATCCGACCTGGAAGCCAAATGAAATCACATGAATTTCCTTACAAACGGTGGAATGAACTCAACTCAAAGCAATGGATACACGTGGCAATTTGTCATTGGACAAAAGATGACCTGGACCAAAATGAAAAACAAATGTCTGATGGTTATATTAGACACTCCCATCCTAATATTCCAATTGTCCACATATGTCTTGTCATCCGCCCACCTCTAAGAGTTTCTCCAACAGCATGTTATATTTGGTTTTGCATATATCCATATAAGCAATGGTCTAAAACTATTTATCTCTACTATCTAAAAAGAACCTAAGGTTCCTTTTCCTGCCAGCTTGACCACGTTTCCTGCCCAGGCTTCGTCCGTCCTCCCATCCCAAACCAAAGCATAGGCCCCACACCCGTAATAATAAACACAATTAATCACATCTGTTTTACATGGTAACCAATCGCGCAGTCATAAATGCAATTCATACATACATGGAATCAAAATCTGAGTTGATAACGCCGGCGAGGGAATTCATACATAATTAATGTCGGTGATTAATCTCTTTCCTTCTTACGATTAGTGACTCAATGCCGATGATTGATCTCCTTCCTTTCTCTATCTCTACCTAAAAAAAGAGTAAGTATCCATCTTCCCTCTTTACGTCGCTTAGTTTTGTTCGACCTCCCACTTCCGCTCACCCCCACCGCACCCCGCTTCGTCCGGCTCCACCCCACATGCCAGTTTTGCCATTGCCCTTAATCTCTACTACCTAAAAGAAACGGAGCGTTCCGTCTCCCCTCTTACGTCGTCGTCGCACCCCTTCGTTCGTCCCACCTCCTCTTCGTACGTCCTCCCTCCTCCGGTTCAGACGTTTTTGCCCCTAGCGGTTTTATTTCAATCACAATCAATTCTCTTGGAAACCAACCATAATTAGTTGGGGGCTTTAATTTGTTTCCCTGATCTCCTCCGTAATCTACGTCCCTTTCATCCACCCTTCGCTCCACCAGGATCTATCCGACGTCATATGATCAGGACGCAATCAGATAAAAGGGTGGAGAGAAACAACGCCGCCTTACACAGGATCCTCACCATGCTGTCTCCCCTTTGTCAAGGCGCCTAGACGCCGCCTGATGGCCTTGTGACTCCTCAACGACGATGCCGAAGCCACCCGACAAACTCCAGATGCTGTCGTGTCGAGGTCGCCGCTCGCGTCTGGACAGCAGCAACCATGCGTGGTACCTATAGGACGCCGGGCCCGGGCTGGCTCAGATTGGAGATGGCAACCATGCGTGGACGAGATCCTGTCTGCTCACGCATCAGCATCACCGGGTGCGGCCCGCACCACGCATATAGATGAACCAGAGTGCTTAGGTAGGCAACTTCGGCCCATCGATCTGGGTTGCCAACTCAACGGCGACCTCTGAACGGTTGCAAAATCCATCATCTCATCTCATTTATGCATAACCAGAGCGATGGTAATTTGTCTACAACTCTACTTACTGCAGTTTACAAATTATTTCACAGCTTCAGTTCCATGCCGCTGCGCATGCAGGTCGCCGCGTCACACATGAACGCTACCGCCCTGTCTCGCGCACGCAGTGATTAGACTATTGACATATCACAACTTCAAGGTAAATCATTAAAATTTCAGAATACCAGTCAATTCATGTTCAAGTCGAGAACTAATAACTGCAGACGATCTTCTTTTTCTACTCGATTACTAATAATTTGTATCGTGCTTATTCAGATAATAGCATTTTCTGGTCGAGAATTAATAACCTGCAGACATATTGGTTATTTTGTTAACATTTTCTGGTTGAGAAATAACGCAAAGACAATCTTCTTGTTTTGTTAAACGAGCTCTATGGGAGAATAGCTTCTGGGAAGGAGGTAATATAATCTGTAGACAGTAGTACATATAAGCCTTGAGACGTTCATCTTCCTCTATTAAGCGAACTCCACAGGAGAAAATCTTCGAGGATGGAGGTAAAATTGACATAAACGGAAATAGCAAGGTCACAATAGGGTAATCCATCTTGGATAAATCTATGGGAGCTTGCTGCATGTTTTCAGAGTTCAATCTTCCAGCTTACTATGGAACCAGTAGCGACTGGGATTTTTGTTTGTTCATCATAAATAATATTGTAGTTTATTTTTTGGCAACATCAAGTTCCTACAAATAATGTTCACGTGGATAACGAAGATCATTGGTTCGCGTCAAAGGCAGCGCCTCGAACACCATCCACAAGATCAGCTACATCATCGTCATGAGCCTCCCCTGCAAGGTATCCAATCAGTCCATCACTTGCTTGCTTGATGTCCAGGTTTAGATCCCAATATTGTTGATGTAGTTCTCAAGATCTGTCGGCTTTTTCCATCATCTCAGATTGTTGTTGCATGCATGCATCTTTTTATTTCCCTGTTAGTTTCGATTGTCTTGGACGGAAGGTGTCAATATGCATGAAGATTGTCTGGTATATACACTTCCTCTGCTCTTTTGTGCTGACGAGTAATATGGGATGTTGCTGTGAAATGTTCTACTTATTAATTACCTGAATAATTTATGTAAAATGTGATTGACCATGCCAGTGTCAGAGTTCAATTGTCCGGGTGTGCATGGCGGTCGATGAACTTTAGTCACGTGACCGTGGTTGATTGATTTCCATGACATTATTCCCTCATATGGTCCTTTGGTAATACGGGGACATGAATCGTTTAGATGCCCAATGATACAAGCCAAATATGAGGCATTGTCATCCTCATAAAATTAAATTGTGTGTTTCGATTTTTCGACGGGGTGCAGGGAGGGATTGCGAGCTAGACATGCCATTGATAGAAGTGGCGAGCTTGGATTGGTGTGTGTGTGGGCCCCCCCCCCGGGGGGGGGGATGAAGATAGTGGGTGAAGAAGAAGAAAAATGAGACACAATTGATGTTGAACCATTAGAATAGGTATATGCCCCCGGTGCAACGCACGGGCAATTAGCTAGTTCTTATATACAACCGTTTTTTCAGCATATTGCCTATATTTTCTCTCCTTTATTTCAGCACATCTTGTAACTACCAATTCAACAATTATAATTCAAAGGGTTTGTAGTTGCAATGGTTATAATGCTAACAACTACTTTTCAAACAACTATATTTTTAGTGGCTAGTTTTCCAATAGCTATCTTCCAATGGCTAGTTTTCAACGACTATATTACATGCCTATACATACCACCCCTCCCACCTATCTCTCAGCACTCCTGAATCCACATGTCTCGTCTCCCACAACACAATGAGTGGATGTGGATTCGTTTTGGATATGCTCATGGATTCATCGACGTCTTCATCCAACGATGACGAACTCATTCTTGCAGCATTCACAAAGGAGGGGGGAGAAAGAAAATGCTCAACGCTACGGCAGTTCCTAGCTGAGATGTCAAACTCTGGATTGCGGAAGAGATGCCAGATTTCTTACAGTGGGAGGACTACCTCAAAAAAAAACATCGATATCCCATAAATTATTTTCGACGAAGGATGGCAATCACATTGTTCTTTATTTGTCTATTTTTACCCCCTTCACGGTGTCCTGGGCTAGGGGGTACCAACCCAACCTATCCATGCACTTCGGCATAGGCCAAAGGGCCCACATTCTTCGCAAGATGGACTCCAGGGGTCGCATGCGGAGGATCAAGACCACGTCTACCAAAGACTTGCCGTACACGCCAAGACCTCTTCCACCGCCTCCATGCCAGGATACCGACTCTGTAAACCCTAGATACCCTGCTCGGCGTGTATATAAGCCGAAGGGTTTAGTCCATAGAGGGGACATCAACGCAATCCCATTCCCCTAGCCCTAGAGTTAGATCACATCCATAGATCTTGAGGTAGATCTAACTCTGTACTTGCAACATCTTCATCAATATAAACAAGAGTAGGACGTAGGATTTTACCTCCCTTAAGAGGGCCCGAACCTGGGTAAACATCGTCTCCCCTGTTCTAGTTACCATCTGTCTAAGATCCACAGCTCGGGAACCCCTACCCCGAGGTCTGCCGATTTTTACACCGGCACTGGTGCTTTCATTGAGAGTTCCATTGTGCAATCGATGGAAGGACCGATGGGATCGTCGTTCAACGACCCTGAATTCATGGTCGTGACTCCCATGCCCGTCGCGGAAACGCCTTTTCTCCTTCACGAGCTCGAGGTGGCCCATGACCCCTCTTTGGCCCCCGCCGGGCCCTCCTCCAAAGACGAGGGGCTGAGATACTTCCTAGAAAGAGACTCGGACGACGGCCAACAAGGGGAAGCCGGTGAAACCAATCTTCAAATCAGCTCGGCCAATCTTATGGCCACGAATCTAACACAGGGTAAGGATATAGGGGCTTTGGGCCCGCAATCCCTAGAGGACGAAACTCGCCCACCCACCTCCCATATCGAGTACCGTCCCCACAATTCCAGCCCTCCGGACGTCTGGGATCTGGCCTACGTGCAACAACTCCCCGATGAGTCAACCAAACAGTTCTGGGCCAGATTCTTGTCTGTCAAGAACAAAATACCAAACTACCAGGATTCGGATATTATAACAACCTTCCAGCGTGGATGCAAGGATAGAGGCGTTTCGAACGTCCTCGCTCGCCGTTGCATCTAGACATACGCAGAACTATCCGATCTGGTATCCAAGTTTTGTGCCATCGAAGACGCTTGGCAGGTTGATACAGATTCGATCTGTAAGCACAACCTAAAACGCGACAAACCCGCACCTCAGCGCGAGTCCAACAAATGAAACACACCGACTGAGCGACCTCGGAGGAATAAAAAATCAGCAGGTCACCCCGGGACTACCCTGGATGGCCTCCTGGATAAACCGTGCTCGATACATGCTCTTTTGCTTAACTCTTGCCCGACCCATATCCTTCGCGACTGTTGGATGACAAGATAAGTGGCTAAAGGAGGACCCGCCCTTCTCGCGGGCACCCCCCATCACACAGAAGAGACCTCGGACGAAGACAAGGTCATGATGATTTACGAGATGTTTACGTCCGATAACCAACGCAAGCGGGCCCTACGGGGCCATTAGGTAGTTGCCAACTCGGGGGGCGTGGATAGACACACCGATCAGCTTTGATCATAGTGATCAGTCGAGATCGACCCCGAACAGGTGTCCCGCTGCACTAGTCCTCGACCCAATAGTGGGCAACTGTCGTCTTCAGAAAGTACTTATGGACGGAGGCAGCAGCCTAAATCTGATATATGCAGACACCCTGGATCGAATGCACATCGATAAATTACACATAGAACAAAGTGCCACCACTTTTAAAGGCATAATACCCAGGCGAGAGGCACGCTGCAATGGAAAAATAACCCTCGATGTGGTCTTTGGAACACCGGACAATTACCGTTTCGAAGAGGTTACATTCCACATTGCCCCTTTTAGGAGTGGGTATCACGCCCTCCTAGGGTGGGGACACCTTTTCTAAATTCCAAGCGGTACCACATTACGGCTACATGAAGCTCAAAATGCCAGGCCCAAATGGAATAATCACTATCTCGAGTGACCCCGACAGAGCGCTCAAAGCCGAGAATAAAATAATGTCACTCGCCCTCGACTATTTTTCCGAGGCCCTCGTGGCCGAGGAACTGACTACATTACGAGCCGAAGTCAACCGAGACGATGTCATCCTCGACAAACGGTCGAAGTCCACTCTCATTCAAGCCCGCCGATGAAATAGTCAAATTTCAAGTACATCCAACAGACCTAGCTAAGACGGCGTCCATAGGACCAAACCTCGATCCAGAGACTGGCGAGGCTTTATGCAATTTCCTTAGAGAAAATTGGGACATATTCGCCTGGCACCCCTCTGATATGCTAGGGATACCCCACGGACTCGCGGAACACAGCCTAAACATATTACAGGGCTACAAGCCCGTTAAGCAATCACTTTGGCGCTTCTCCGAACCCAAGCGTCATGCTATGGGCAAGGAGCTAGCTAAATTACTGGAGGCCGGATTCATCCAAGATGTAAAACACCCTGATTGGCTCGCCAATTTTGTCATGGTACCAAAGAAGGATAGGTCCTGGCGCCTATGTGTTGATTTCAAAGACCTTAACAAAGCTTGCCCCAAAGAGCCCTTCCCCCTCATGAGAATTGATCAAATTGTAGATGCCATAGCAGGGCACGACTCACTGTGCTTCCTGGACACCTACTCAAGATATCATCAAATAAAGATGAAAGAATCTGACCAGGAGGCCACATCATTCATGAAAGCGCGTTATATCGACTAGAGGGGGTGAATTGGTGATTTTTACAAATTCATCACGGAGGAATTACTACTTGAGGAATTTGCTAAGTGACAAAATACAAGCAGTGGATAAAGTACTCAAGTGCATGCATAACATGGCAATAGCATAGTCATCATGATGAGATGAAACATAGACAGAGCACAAGTAGCGTGTAAACATGATAAGCAGGCAGAAGACAAGGTAACTGTTGGGTTGAGGAAATTGAAAAAGTCTTCAGTCAAAGTCTTCAAACAGTAACGATCAATTTCATCAACAAGTAAACGGGGAATTGAAAGGGTTGAGGAAATAGAACCAGTAACTCAGTGAAGACAGTGATTTGGTAGACCAGTTCCAACTGCTGTGACAGTTGTACGTCTGGTGGAGCGGCTTGGTATTTAAACCAAAGGACACACAATCCTTACCGTATTCTCCTTGAGCTAAGGTCACACAGACCTCGCCCAATCACTCGTGGTAAGTCTTCAAGGTAGACTTCCAAACTTTCACAAACTCGGTCACCCGACGATCCACAATTCCTCTTGGATGCTCTAGACCATGACGCCTAACCGTCTGGAAGATGCACAGTCTTCAAAGGTAAAAAGCGGCGGTTCCACACAAGAACAATCTCTTCAGTGATGCTCAATCACTTTGGGTTTTAGGTGTTGTGTTTTGGGTTTTTCCTCACTGATGATTTTCTCTCAAAGTCCTCGGAGGATGGGTTGCTCTAAATGACACTTGGCAATCTCTCTTGGAGCAGCCAACCAGCTAGTGGTTGAGGGGGCGGCTATTTATGGCCAGGGTGCAACCCGACATGATAAGACATAAATGCCCCTAATGATATGACCATTATGTGGATAAGATATTTGGACAGCTGGCGCGAAGCACAACAACGGTCAGAAATTCGAACCATGAAAGTCCTCAGGGCTATCATGTTCCTCACTGTAGGCAATTCGCACTGGCGAAATCCTAACTTCTTAGTCAGAAAAAATTCCTCAGAGACCAGAAGAACTTAGTCTCTGTTACTGAAGAACTTGACTGAACTGCAAGAGATTTCCAAAGGCTTCACTCGAAGAATTGGGTATGTGTAGGCTTTGAGATGAGCATCACTTGGAAATTTTCCTTAGTATTACCTCGACCCCCTTTAACAGTACGGTGTTTCCTATGACTGAAAGGAAGGAAATGAAACTACGAAAACAAAAGTCTTCATACTTCATAGTCCTTGCATCAATATCTTCAAGGTAACACCAATTTCCTCATTTTCAAAGTCTTCAAGAAAAGCACAAAGTCTTCAGATGAAGACATTCATTTTTAGGGGTCGACATTCATCGGATATGTCAAACTCCTCAGAGAATTATAAGACATGTGTACACTCACAAACACATTAGTCCCTTAACCTATAAGTCTTCAATACACCAAAATCACTAAGGGGCACTAGATGCACTTGCAATCTCCCCCTTTTTGGTGATTGATGACAAATAGGTTAAGTTTTCAACGAGGATACACATATGAAGTGTAAATACTGATTTTGAGGAATTTGATTGCAGGATATAGAAGAACTCCCCCTAAAGATGTGCATATTTGAGGAATTTGCTTTGGACTGCAAATGCACATGGTAGGTTAAATCATGGAGATCTCCCCCTATATCTTGTAACCCATTCACGCATTTTAACATATAGTATGAAGAATTTGAAAGGCGTGATGGAAAATGGTGTCTGACAAAATTCAGCATGCATGCATTAAGGAACTTGAGGAAATAAGCATGCAGAAAACAGTTCAAAAGAGTCAGACCACCATCGGACTTAAGTTTATAACTCATCAAACAAACACATTAGAAGAACAAGAGTTGTAACTTAAACAAAACAACCCTGATATAGAGACCCGCTTGAAGACTAACTCAAATTTCTCCCCCTTTGTCATCAAGTAACAAAAAGGGACGAAAATTGAGGACTAACGCCCCTGAAGAATTTCATCTTGAAGGTGGTGGAGGAGTGCCATCGTTGTTGTCGGGGTCGTTGGTTGGTGTAGGGCCTGCCGCAGTGTCGTCAAGATCCTCCGCTTCATCTGTTGCACGCGATGAAGAAAATGAACTTGTGACCAACTGGGGAACTTGGACTTTCTTGAATTTCTTCGATGGAGGATGTGACCAGTCAAAGTTCTGCTGAAATTCCATATCCTTGAGTTCTTCAGGAGTATAAAGATTTGAGAGTCTGGCCCAAGTGCGGTCAAAGATTTCATGCACATAGTAGTGATTCTACTTCACAGTGTTCTGCGTGACAGTCATGTTCTGAAGAATTGAACCGAATTGACGCTTGACCCACTTGTGATTTTGATCGACTTTCTGGTGAAGACTTAGAAGAAGTTCGCGATCTGTCATCACACGCAGGGCAGATGCTTGAGGATTTTGCCCTATGGCTTTTGCATCAGAGTCCTGTGTGGCATAGTCATCATTGGTGGAGTAATATGCAGCCTTACGAAATTGGCCATCCAATGGACGAGTGCCTTCATCAACAATAGCAGCCTTTCCTTTTTCATCAACTGAGGAAAATGTCTTTTTGAGGACTTCAATGGGAGGCAGAAAGCTGAAGTGATTCTGAAAGTTAGCCTTGTCGAAATCGGGGCTCCGCGGACCCGAACAAGGTTTGAACTCTGGGGTGTGAGCGAAGGATTCTACCTAGCTATGACTCGCTGCTCACCGCCTCATGGCCTGGCTCCGTCAAGCTCGAGCGAGCGGGAAGAAGAAGTGGACACAGTGGTTTACCTAGGTTCGGGCCACCTTGCGGTGTAATACCCTACTCCTGCTTTGTGGTGGATTGCCTCGCGAGGAGGATTAGTATGAACTTGTACAAGCGTGAGCTGCCTCGGGAGAGCTCGAGGGGTGGTAGATCTCCTCTCCCTCTATGGTGGAGACTAGCCTATATTTATAGTGGCCTTGGTCCTCTTCCCTCATAGCTTAGACGGGAAGGGATACCATAGTGGCCAATTTGAAGGGGGACAGGAGTACACCCTATCCTGACTGAAGGTGGTCTTTGCCTGCAAAGCTTCTGGTCGTGACGCAGTGGTGGGCTCGGTGATGACCTCCGTCCTGCCGAGCCCGTGGTCTTGGTCTTGTTGCATTGGAATGGAAACCTTTGGGGGATTCCTTGGGAACCCGTGTACATCCTTGCCTCCTTAGCACCAAAGAGGAAACTGTCCTGGACTGCGCCCGCTGCCGCTCTTCTGGCTCTGGTCGTCATGGCTCACGTCACCATGCGCCTCGCGAGGTGGGGTGCCTGCCTAGAGATGTCCGCTCCTCGGGAGGCAACCTCGGGAGACCGCTCCTCGGGAGGCCTTGATATCGTTCGCCTCGCGAGGCGGGGTCCCTCGCCAGGGTCTTGCTCATGAAGTCCTGCTGCTGGGCCGCGCCGGGCCGTTGGTGGAGCCACGCGCTGGGCCGTAGGCAGACGGGTCTGGGTACCCCCGGTCCCAGAACTCCGACAGTAGCCCCCGGGCCCACGACACACTCGGCCTGGCTTCGAGGCGAAGGCAAAGAGGGGAGGGCAAAACAATGCGGGCCCTAACCGCCTGCGGGCCAGGTTTGACGCGTGGCGCACAACGGGACGTGGATGCTGAGGAGTCCTGGATTAAGGGGTCCTCGGGTGGCCGGGCTATGTAACATGGGCCGGACTGATGGGCCATGAAGATACAAGGCAGAAGACCTTTCCTCGTGTCCGGGTGGGACTCTCCTTTGCATGGATGGCAAGTTTGGCGTCCAGATGTATAGTTTCCTTCCTCTGTAAACCGACTCTGTACAACCCTAGCCCCCTCTGGTGTCTATAAACCGGAGGGTTTAGTCCATAGAGGCTATCAGAATTCGCATAGGCTAGACAACTAGGGTTTAGCCATTACGATCTCGAGGTAGATCAACTCTTGTAACCCCCATACTCATCAAATACAATCAAGCAGGACGTAGGGTTTTACCTCCATTAAGAGGGCCCGAACCTGGGTAAACATCGTGTTCCCTTTGTCCCTTGTTACCTTCGATCCTCAGACGCACAGTTCGGGACCCCCTACCCGAGATCGGCCAGTTTTGACACCGACATTGGTGCTTTCATTGAGAGTTTCACTATGTCGTCGGCAAAAGGATCGATGGCTCATTTGATCATCAACAACGATGCTATTTCCGAGGAGACCTTCCTCCCCGGTCAACTTTTTGTATTTGGCGGCTTCGCTCTGCGCGCCAATTCAGTTGGTCACCTTGAGCAGATCGACAGCTACGCCCCTGGTCATCAGATCAGATTCGGGAGCCTGAATTACGTCGCTGATATCTGAGGAGACTTGATCTTCGAAGGGTTCAAGGCCTCGACCACTATTCCTCATCTTCAAGAAGGCAACCCATCGGATCCGTCATCAGGCGCCGCTCAAAGACCAACTACTATCCCTGCCCTGGCCATAGATCCAGAGTAGGCCACCTCATCCGAAGATGGGATCTTAAAACCCACCGGACTCTCTCCTCCCATGGAACCCTCTGCCGAAGACCCAGAAGCAAATGTATGTTCGGCGAGCCTGGAATCAAGCAGGACTCTCCTTGTCATCGGAGAGCCGAACTCGCCTCTGGAGGCCAACTCCAAACTCTCAAGGTCTACGTCTGGTGAACACAACCTGGCAGAGTCTGCCATGCCCAGCTCCGCAGGTCCTCGGTTTCTAGTTCGGCCTTCACTCTTAAGCGAGGCCCTGGACTTAATGCGATCTCTCGCCATCACGGAGGTATCACCTCCGAATTACGCATAGCCCAAACTAGGGGCTGAGTGTAGGGAATTTTACGTCCCACCCACCACCCACTTGATAGCCACTGTCGAGGACTTAACCGACATACTCGACTACGCCTCCAAAGACATCGACGGTATGGACGACAATGCCGGAGCCGAACCAGGCCAAAACCCGCCCATCACCGGACGTTGGACTGCCACTTCTACATACGACGTGTACATGGTGGATACACCCAAAGAGGACGACGATGGCAATCAAGATCCGATCGAGGTACCATCGAAGCGTTGACGTCAGCGGCGCCGTTCACGATCACGGCGGGAAAAAGAAAGTAATACCGGCACCGGAGACATTAACACTCCGGAGAATGCCGAAGACCCTGACCAACCCATTGAGCCTGCCGTAGAGTAGGATAATTGGGAAGAGGGACAAGTTAACCCCGACGAGCCAATCGGGAAGGAGGATTCGGAGGATAGTAACTATCTACCGATCTTCGAGGAGGATGTCAGCCTCGGCAACGAAGACTTCATCGTGCCAGAGGAGCCCCTCGAGCAAGAGCGCTTTAAGCGATAGCTCATCGCAACTGCGAGGAGCCTAAAAAATAAACAGCAACAGCTTCAAGCCGAACAGGATACGCTCAATGACAGATGGACCCAGGTCCTAGCTGCCGAGGAGTACGGCCTCGAACGCCCAACAAAGAGCTATTCGAAGCGTCGGCTACTGCCACAATTCGATGACGAGGCCCTAGAGCCAATACCCCCCCCCCCCCCCCCCCCCCCCCCCCCCCCCCCCCCCCCCCCCCCCCCCCCCCCCCCCCCCCCCCCCCCCCCCCCCCCCCCCCCCCCCCCCCCCCCCCCCCCCCCCCCCCCCCCCCCCCCCCCCCCCCCCCCCCCCCCCCCCCCCCCCCCCCCCCCCCCCCCCCCCCCCCCCCCCCCCCCCCCCCCCCCCCCCCCCCCCCCCCCCCCCCCCCCCCCCCCCCCCCCCCCCCCCCCCCCCCCCCCCCCCCCCCCCCCCCCCCCCCCCCCCCCCCCCCCCCCCCCCCCCCCCCCCCCCCCCCCCCCCCCCCCCCCCCCCCCCCCCCCCCCCCCCCCCCCCCCCCCCCCCCCCCCCCCCCCCCCCCCCCCCCCCCCCCCCCCCCCCCCCCCCCCCCCCCCCCCCCCCCCCCCCCCCCCCCCCCCCCCCCCCCCCCCCCCCCCCCCCCCCCCCCCCCCCCCCCCCCCCCCCCCCCCCCCCCCCCCCCCCCCCCCCCCCCCCCCCCCCCCCCCCCCCCCCCCCCCCCCCCCGAAGCCCTCGCGGCCTTTAAACATAGCGTCCGCGATGAATGGCTCGCCCGACACCTTGGTCAGGAAAAGCCGAAGTCTATGGCAGCTCTTACTGCACTCATGACCCGCTTCTGCGCGGGAGAGGACAGCTGGTTGGCTCATAGAAGCAATAGTACCAGTGACCCTGGCACCTCCGAAGTCAGGGACGACAATGGCAGGCCACGACGCAACAAACACAAGCGTCGAAACAACAACGAAGAAACTGAAGACACAACGGTTAACGCCGGATTCAGTGGCTCTAAATCCGGTCAGCGGAAGAAGCCATTCAAAGGAAATAAGGACGGTCCATCTAATTTGGACAAAATACTAGATCGGCCTTGCCAGATTCATGGCACCCCCGACAAGCCTGCCAACCACTCCAACAGAAATTGTTGGGTCTTCAAACAGGCCGGTAAGTTAAATACCGAACATAAGGGGAAAGGGCCGCCAAGCGAGGATGATGACAAGCCCCGCCCACCGAACACAGGGGGACAAAAGAAATTTCCCCCTGAGGTGAAAATAGTGAACATGATATATGTCAAGCATATCCCCAAAAGGGAGCGCAAGCGCGCACTAAGGGACATCTACACCGTAGAGCCTGTCGCCCCCAAATTCAACCCATGGTCAGCTTGTCCGATCACCTTCGATCGCAGGGACCACCCGACCAGTATCCTTCACGGAGGTTCGGCGGCCCTGCCCAGGTCCTAGCTGCCGAGGAGTACGGCCTCGAACGCCCAACAAAGAGCTATTCGAAGCGTCGGCTACTGCCACAATTCGATGACGAGGCCCTAGAGCCAATACCGTCAAGATATAATCATGCTGATGAACCAGACCGACCACCACGTGGGCGAGACAAAGCGGCTACTCATGCCGAACACCAGCCCGCGCCACCTCGCCATCGAAGCAAAGAGGTAGCAGCTCAGGGCTACACCTACGACTTATGTTAGGACCTGGACAATAGAGCCGGCAAGACCAGATCAATATACGGATCAAGGAGGCGTGCTCCGACGAGAGACGACGGCCTTCAAGCTTGGCGCGAGCAGCATAACCGAACTCGGGCCGAAAACCAAACACGGATGTCATCCGAACTCCGTCGTGACGTTGCCTGATACAGAGGCGCCGCACACCCCTTGTGCTTTACCGATGAAGTAATGCAACACCAATTTCCAGAATGGTTTAAACCCATAAACATCGAATCATACGATGGAACGACAGATCCCGCGGTATGGATTGAGGATTTTCTTCTCCATATTCACATGGCCCGCGGCGATGATCTCCACGCCATCAAATACCTCCCCCTAAAGCTGAAAGGACCAGCGCGGCACTGGTTAAACAGCCTACCAGAGAACTCTATTGGTAGCTGGGAAGACTTGGAGGATGCCTTTAGAGACAACTTCCAAGGTACCTATGTCTGGCCTCCGGATGCCGATGACCTCAGTCATATAGTCCAGCAACCCGGTGAGTCAGCCCGCAAACTCTGGACTAGGTTCTTAGTTAAAAAGAACCAAATCGTTGACTGTCCGAACACCGAAGCCCTCGCGGCCTTTAAACATAGCGTCCGCGATGAATGGCTCGCCCGACCCCCCCCCCCCCCCCCCCCCCCCCCCCCCCCCCCCCCCCCCCCCCCCCCCCCCCCCCCCCCCCCCCCCCCCCCCCCCCCCCCCCCCCCCCCCCCCCCCCCCCCCCCCCCCCCCCCCCCCCCCCCCCCCCCCCCCCCCCCCCCCCCCCCCCCCCCCCCCCCCCCCCCCCCCCCCCCCCCCCCCCCCCCCCCCCCCCCCCCCCCCCCCCCCCCCCCCCCCCCCCCCCCCCCCCCCCCCCCCCCCCCCCCCCCCCCCCCCCCCCCCCCCCCCCCCCCCCCCCCCCCCCCCCCCCCCCCCCCCCCCCCCCCCCCCCCCCCCCCCCCCCCCCCCCCCCCCCCCCCCCCCCCCCCCCCCCCCCCCCCCCCCCCCCCCCCCCCCCCCCCCCCCCCCCCCCCCCCCCCCCCCCCCCCCCCCCCCCCCCCCCCCCCCCCCCCCCCCCCCCCCCCCCCCCCCCCCCCCCCCCCCCCCCCCCCCCCCCCCCCCCCCCCCCCCCCCCCCCCCCCCCCCCCCCCCCCCCCCCCCCCCCCCCCCCCCCCCCCCCCCCCCCCCCCCCCCCCCCCCCCCCCCCCCCCCCCCCCCCCCCCCCCCCCCCCCCCCCCCCCCCCCCCCCCCCCCCCCCCCCCCCCCCCCCCCCCCCCCCCCCCCCCCCCCCCCCCCCCCCCCCCCCCCCCCCCCCCCCCCCCCCCCCCCCCCCCCCCCCCCCCCCCCCCCCCCCCGAACTTGATGAGGTATTACCTCTTGAACCGGAGAGTAGCGCAGCTCAGGAAGATGTTTCTGTGGTGCCTGCACCGACTAGAGAGGAAGTTAATGATGATGATCACGAAACTTCGGACCAAGTTGCTACTGAACTTCGTAGGTCCACAAGGACACGTTCTGCACCAGAGTGGTACGGCAACCCTGTCCTGGAAATCATGTTGTTAGACAATGGTGAACCTTGAACTATGAAGAAGCGATGGCGGGCCCGGATTCCAACAAATGGCTTGAAGCCATGAAATCCGAGATAGGATCCATGTATGAAAATGAAGTATGGACTTTGACAGACTTGCCCGATGATCGGCAAGCCATAGAGAACAAATGGATCTTTAAGAAGAAGACAGACGCGGATGGTAATGTAACCATCTATAAGGCTCGACTTGTCGCTAAAGGTTATCGACAAGTTCAAGGGGTTGACTATGATGAGACCTTCTCACCCGTAGCGAAGTTGAAGTCCGTCCGAATCATGTTAGCAATTGCCGCATTCTACGATTATGAGATATGGCAAATGGATGTCAAAACGGCATTCCTTAATGGTTTCCTTAAGGAAGAATTGTATATGATGCAGCCGGAAGGTTTTGTCGATCCTAAGAATACTGACAAAGTATGCAAGCTCCAGCGCTCAATCTATGGGCTGGTGCAAGCATCTCGGAGTTGGAACATTCGCTTTGATGAGATGATCAAGGCGTTTGGGTTTACACAGACTTATGGAGAAGCCTGTGTTTACAAGAAAGTGAGTGGGAGCTCTGTAGCATTTCTCATATTATATGTGGATGACATACTATTGATGGGAAATGATATAGAATTTTTGGAAAGCATAAAGGCCTACTTGAATAAGTGCGCCGGGACCAGCATCTTCGCCAGGATTGGGATGACTGGCTCTTCGGGAAGCAGAGCCGGACACTTGATCCGCTCCGCTCTCTTCGTCCACTCCTGAGAAGATATGATAAAAACTAAACAACCTCCTTGAAACAAGCAAGTAGAAGGCACGCCTTGGGAAGTAAAAAATTTACCGCATTAGCAGAATGGGTATGGTCATGCCCATGGTCTGAGTCCAGGGCCGGCGGCTTCTCGTTTCCCTTAAAGAGCGACTTCCAGGCATCTTCGTGAGTAGTTCCGAAGAGCCCCTCCAAGGTTTGGTGCTTCTCCGGATCAAATTCCCATAAAGGGGAAGTTCGGTTTTGGCATGGGAGGATCAGGCGAACCAGCATTACTTGGATCACGTCGACAAGTTTGATCTTTTCGTCCACCATGCTCTGAATGCGCGTTTGCAGCGCTATCAGTTCGTCCGTCGAAGACCAGTTTGGGCCCTTCTCCACCCAGGAGGTGAGCCGGATGGGAGCTCCGGACTTGAACTCAGGGGCCGCCGCCCAAGTGGCGTCGCGCGGCTCCGTGATGTAGAACCACTGCTTCTACCACCCCTTGACAGTATCCACAAACGTGCCCTTACGCCATATAGCGTTGGGCATCTTGCTCACCATGGCGCCTCCACACTCCGCGTGCTGGCCATCCACCTGTTGGAAATATGCCCTAGAGGCAATAATAAAGTGGTTATTATTATATTTCCTTGTTCATGACAATTGTCTATTGTTCATGCTATAATTGTGTTATCCGGAAATCGTAATACATGTGTGAATACATAGACCACAACATGTCCCTAGTGAGCCTCTAGTTGACTAGCTCGTTGATCAATAGATGGTTACGGTTTCCTGACCATTGACATTGGATGTCGTTGATAACGGGATCACATCATTAGGAGAATGATGTGCTGGACAAGACCCAATCCTAAGCATAGCACAAGATCGTGTAGTTCGTCTGCTAAAGCTTTTCTAATGTCAAGTATCATTTCCTTAGACCATGAGATTGTGCAACTACCGAATACCATAGGAATGCTTTGGGTGTGCCAAATGTCACAACATAACTGGGTGGCTATAAAGGCACACTACGGGTATCTCCGAAAGTGTCTGTTGGGTTGGCACGAATCGAGACTGGGATTTGTCACTCCGTGTGATGGAGAGGTATCTCTGGGCCCACTTGGTAGGACATCATCATAATGAGCTCACTGTGACCAAGGAGTTGATCATGGGATGATGTGTTGCGGAACGAGTAAAGGAGACTTGCCGGTAATGAGATTGAACAAGGTATAGGGATACCGACGATCGAATCTCGGGCAAGTATCATACCGGTAGACAAAGGGAATTGTGTACGGGATTGATTGAATCCCCGACATCGTGGTTCATCCGATGAGATCATCGTGGAACATGTGGGAGCCAACATGGGTATCCAGATCCCGCTGTTAGTTATTGGCCGGAGAGATGTCTCGGTCATGTCTACATGCCTCCTGAACCCGTAGGGTCTACACACTTAAGGTTCGATGACGCTAGGGTTATAGGGAAAGTTTGTACGTGGTTACCGAATGTTGTTCGGAGTCCCGGATGAGATCCCGGACGTCACGAGGAGTTCCGGAATGGTCCGGAGGTGAAGAATTATATATGGGAAGTCCTGTTTCAGCCGCCGGAATAATTTTGGGGTTATCGGTATAGTACCGGGACCACCGGAAGGTGTCCGGGGATCCACCGGGTGGGGCCACCTGCCCCTATGGGCCAAGTGGGCTGAGCAAGGGAGGGAACTAGCCCCTGGTGGGCTGGTGCGCCCCCCAAGGGGCCCAAGGCGCCTAGGGTTAGAAACCCTAGGGGGTGGGGGCGCCTCCCACCTTGCTTGGGGGGCAAGTTTCCCCCCTGGCCGCCGCCCCTCCCCTTAGATGGGATCTAAGGGGGCCGGCCCCCTCTCCCCTTCTCCCTATAATTAGAGGGGGGTGGGAGGGCAGTCGCACCACATCCAAGGCGCAGCCTTCCCCCTCTCCAACACCTCCTCCTCCTTCCGTGGTGCTTGGCGAAGCCCTGCCGGAATACCACGCTGCTCCACCACCACCACGCCATCGTGCTGCTGCTGGAGTTGTCTTCCCCAACCTCTCCCTCTCTCCTTGCTGGATCAAGGCGCGGGAGACGTCACCGGGCTGCACGTGTGTTGAACGCGGAGGCGCCGTTGTTCGGCGCTTAGATCGAAATCAACCGCGATCTGAATCGCTACGAGTACGACTCCTTCATCCGCGTTCTTGTAATGCTTCCGCATCGCGATCTTCAAGGGTATGAAAATGCACTCCCCTCTCTCTCGTTGCTAGTCTCTCCATAGATTGATCTTGGTGATGCGTAGAAAAATTTTAATTTCTGCAACGATACCCAACAGTGGCATCATGAGCTAGGTCTATGTGTAGTTTCTATGCACGAGTAGGACACAAGTTGTTGTGGGCGTCAATTTTGTCAATTTACTTGCCGTTACTAGTCTTATCTTGATTCGGCGGCATCGTGGGATGAAGCGGCCCGGACCGACCTTACACGTACGCTTACGTGAGACAGGTTCCACCAACTAACATGCACTAGTTGCATAAGGTGGCTAGCGGGTGTCTGTCTCTCCCACTTTAGTCGGATCGGATTCGATGAAAAGGGTATGAAGATGCACTCCCCTCTCTCTCGTTGCTAGTCTCTCCATAGATTGATCTTGGTGATGCGTAGAAATTTTTTAATTTCTGCAACGATCCCCAACACCACCACCTTAGGCTTCACGTTGAAGGTCTTGAGCCATAGGCCGAAGTGGGGCTGGATGCGAAGGAAGGCCTCACACACAACGATGAAGGCCGAGATGTTGAGGAAGGAGTTCGGGGCTAGATCATGGAAATCTAGCCCGTAATAGTACATCAGTCCGCGGACGAAAGGGTGAAGTGGAAACCCCAGTCCACGGACGAAGTGAGGGAGGAAAACTACCCTCTCAGTAGGCTTCGGGGTGGGGATGACTTGCCCCTTGGTTGGCAAACAGTGGGCGATTCCTTCCGCCAGATACCCGTCCGCCCGAAGCTGGGTGATGTCCTTCTCCTTGACGGAGGAGGCCATCCACTTGCCTTGCGCTCCGGATCCGGACATGGTCGGAGTGCTTCTTTGAGGCGAAAAAGATGAGAACTTGGGCGCTGGAGCTCGAGATTGGATAGGCTGAGAAAGAGAAGGCGTGGGTGAAAGGGGTGAATCCTTATCTCCTTATAAAGGCAGTGAATATCAAGCGCCTCCCCACTCGCCTGTTCCCAAGGGCTGTGCAGACGGCACGGTTGGATTACCCACACCCGTATTGATGAGAATCCCGTAATCAAGGGGCACGATCTCTGCTTCGACAAGACATACCAATGGCAACCACGTCTCGAAACGTGGAGCGGCAGACGAAGAACGGTTCAAAATAATGCCCGGGCAGACGTGATGTCATGCTGCAAAAAATTTGTCAGCATATTGGACTCGTGAAATATTATACTCTCTGCGGTTGTGTGTACAAGTCTGGATACAATCATTACATCCGAAGACTATTCTTGGAGTTCGGAAAAGGGGAACCCACCTTGCAATGCCGAAGACAAATCTGCACGCCGGACTCCTCATCATTGAAGCCAGGTTCAGGGGCTACTGAGGGAGTCCTGGACTAAGGGGTCCTCGGGCGTCCGACCTGTTAGCCATGTGCCGGACTGATGGGCTTTGAAGATACGAAGACCGAAGACTGCACCCGTGTCCGGATGGGACTCTCCTTGGCGTGGAAGGCAAACTTGGCGATCACATATGTAGATTCCTTTCTTTGTAACCAACCTTGTGTAACCCTAGATCCTCCCGGTGTCTATATAAACTGGAGGACATAGCCCGAAGGGGAGAGATTCATTACCATAGTCATACAGGCTAGGCTTCTAGGGTTTAGCCATTACGATCTCGTGGTAGATCAACTCTTGTAATACTCATATTCATCAGTATCAATCAAGCAGGACGTAGGGTATTACCTCCATCGAGAGGGCCCGAACCTGGGTAAACATCGTGTCCCTTGTCTCCTGTTACCATCGACCTTAGACGCACAGTTTGGGGCCCCCTACCCGAGATCCGCCGGTTTTGACACCGACAGTGTTAGTCACATGTTGATGTGAACTATGGGTGTTAATCACATGACGATGTGAACTAGATTATTAACTCTAGTGCAAGTGGGAGACTGAAGGAAATATGCCCTAGAGGCAATAATAAAGTTGTTATTTTATATTTCCTTATTCATGATAAAGGTTTATAATTCATGCTAGAATTGTATTGATAGGAAACTTAAATACATGTGTGAATACATAAACAAATATCGTGTCCCTAGTAAGCCTCTACTAGACTAGCTCGTTGATCAAAGATGGTTAAGGTTTCCTAACCATGGATATGTGTTGTCATTTGATAACGGGGTCACATCATTAGGAGAATGATGTGATGGACAAGACCCATCCGTTAGCTTAGCATATTGATCGTTCAGTTTATTGCTATTTCTTTCTTTATGTCAAATACATATTCCTTCGACTATGAGATTATGCAACTCCCGAATACCGGAGGAATACCTTGTGTGCTATCAAACGTCACAACGTAACTGGGGTGATCATAAAGATTCTCTACAGGTATCTCCGAAGGTGTTTGTTGAGTTGGCATAGATCGAGATTAGGATTTGTCACTCCGAGTATCAGAGAGGTATCTCTGGGCCCTCTCGGTAATACACATCATAAGCTTGCAAGCAAATGACTAAGGAGTTAGTCACGAGGTGATGTATTACGGAACGAGTAAAGAGACTTGACGGTAATGAGATTGAACTAGGTATAGAGATACCGACGATCGAATCTCGGGCAAGTAACATACCGATGGACAAAGGGAATTACGTATGTTGTCATAACGGTTCGACCGATAAAGGTCTTCGTAGACTATGTAGGAGCCAATATAGGCATCCAGGTTCCGCTATTGGTTATTGACCGGAGAGGTGTCTCGGTCATGTCTACATAGTTCTCGAACCCGTAGGGTCTGCACGCTTAACTTTCGTTGACGATATAGTGTTATATGAGTTATATGTTTTGGTGACCGAATGTTGTTTGGAGTCCCGGATGAGATCATGGACATGACGAGGAGTCTCGAAATGGTCGAGAGGTAAAGATTGATATATAGGACGATGGTATTTGGACACCGAAAGTGTTTCGGGACATACCGGGAAGTAATCGGGTCACCGGAAGGGGTTCCGGGCACCCCCCCGGCAAGTTATGGGCCTTATGGGCCAAAGGAGGGGACAGACCAGCCCACAAGGGGGCTGGTACGCTGGTGCTCCCCTTCCCTTGGTTGGCCAGCCCTAGGGAAGGAAAAGGGGGAGGGCTAGCCCCTCCTGCCTTTCCCTCTCATGGGAGAAAGGAAGGGGGGGGCGCCACCTTCCCCTGCCTTTGCCCGCACTCCAAATAAGGAAGGGGGCGGCTTGGGAGAGACCCCAAGTAGGATTCCCCCTACTTGGGCACCCCCCTTGGCTGCTCCTCCCTCCCTCCCACCTATATATATATGTGGGAGGGGGCGCCTAGCACACAACAGACAATTGCCTAGCCGTGTGCGGCGCCCCCCTCCACCGTTTACACCCCCGGTCATATTTTCGTAGTGCTTAGGCGAAGCCTTGCAGAGATCACTTCACCATCACCATCACCATCACCACGCCATTGTGCTGCCGGAACTCATCTACTACCTCGCTGTCTTGCTGGATCAAGAAGGCGGAGGACATCACGGAGCTGAACGTATGCAGAACATGGAGGTGCCGTATGTTTGGTACTTGATCGGTTGGACTGCGAAGAAGTTCGACTACATCAACCGCGTTGTTAAATGCTTCCGCTTACGGTCTATGAGGGTACGTAGACACACTCTCCCCTCTCGTTGCTCTGCATCTCCATGGATAGACCTTGCGTGTGCGTAGAACTTTTTTTGTTTTCCATGCAACGTTTCCCAACAGTGGCATCCGAGCCAGGTCTATGTGTAGATGATATGCACGAGTAGAACACAAAGAGTTGTGGGCGGTGATAGTCATACTGCTTACCACCAACATCTTATTTTGATTCGGCGGTATTGTGGGATGAAGCGGCCTGGACCAACCTTACATGTCCATGCACATGAGACCGGTTCCACCGATAGACATGCAACTAGTTTTGCATAAAGGTGGCTGGCGGGTGTCTGTTTCTCCTACTTTAGTTGAATCGAATTTGACTGCGGCCGGTCCTTGAAGAAGGTTAAGACAGCAAACTTGATGAAACACCGTTGTGTTTTTTGCGTAGCTAAGAATGGTTCTTGCTAGAAGCCCGTAGCAGCCACGTAAAACTTGCAACAACAAAGTAGAGGACGTCTAACTTGTTTTTGCAGGGCATGTTGTGATGTGATATGGTCAAGATATGATGTGATATATGTTGATGTATGAGATGATCATGTTTTGCAATATCGACAACTGGCAGGAGCTTTAGGGTTGTCTCTTTATTGTATGAAGTGCAAGCGCCATGTAATTGCTTTACTTTATCACTATGCGTTAGCGATAGTTGTAGAAGCAATAGTTGGCGTGACGACCTTGATGCAACGACGCTACGATGGAGATCAAGGTGTCAAGCCAGTGACGATGGAGCTCATGATGATGCTTTGGAGATGGAGATCAAAAGCACAAGATGATGGCCATATCATGTCACATATTTTGATTGCATGTGATGTTTATCTTTTATGCATCTTTTTTTTGTTTAGAACGGCGGTAGCATTATAAGATGATCCCTTCACTTAATTTCAAGATAAAAGTGTTCTCCCTGACTATGCACCATTTCTATAGTTCGTTGTTTTGAGACACCACGTGATGATTGGGTGTGATAGACTCTACGTTCACATACAACCGGTGTAACACAGTTTTGCACATGCAGAATACTTGGGTTAAACTTGACGATCCTAGCATGTACATACATGGTCTCGGAACACTGGAGACCAAAAGGTCGAACGTGAGTCATATAGTAGATATGATCAACATAGAGATGTTCACCATTGATGACTACCCCATCTCACGTGATGATCGGACATGGGTTAGTTGATTTGGATCACGTATCACTTAGATAACTTGAGGGATGTTTATTTAAGTGGGAGTTCATTAGTAATTTGATTAAATTGAACTTAATTTATCACGAACTTAGTCCTGATAGTATTTACAAATCTATGTTGTAGATCAATAGCTCACGATATAGTTCCCCTATTTTTTGATATGTTCCTAGAGAAGAACTAAGTTGAAAGATGATAGTAGCAATGATGCGGACTGGGTCCGTGATCTGAGGATTATCCTCATTGCTGCACAGAAGAATTATGTCCTTGATGCATCGCTAGGTGACAGACCTATTATAGGAGCAGATGCAAACGTTATGAACTTCTGGCAAGCTCGATATGATGACTACTTAATAGTTTAGTGCACCATGCTTTACGGCTTAGAACCGGGACTTCAAAAATGTTTTGAACGCCACAGAGCATATGAGATGTTCTAAGAGTTGAAATTGGTATTTCAGACTCATGCCCGTGTCGAGAGGTATGAGACCTCTGACAAGTACTTTGCCTACAAGATGGAGGAGAATAGCTCTGCCGTGAGCATGTGGTCAGAATCTCTGGGTACTACAATTGCTTGAATCAAGTGGGAGTTAATCTTCCAGATAAGATAGTGATTGACAGAGTTCTCTAGTCACTATCACCAAGTGACTAGAACTTCATGATAAACTATAATATGCAAGGGATGACGAAAACGATTCCCGAGCTCTTCGTGATGCTGAAATCGGCGAAGGTAGAAATCAAGAAAGAGCATCAAATGTTGTTAGTTAACAAGACCACTAGTTTCAAGAAAAAGGGCAAAAGGGAAAGAAAGGGAGCTTCAGGAAGAATGGCAAACAAGTTGCCGCTCCCAAGAAGAAACCCAAAGCTAGACCCAAGCCTGAAACTGAGTGCATCTACTGCAAAGGAAATGGTCAGTAGAAGCGAAACTGCCCCAAATACTTGGCGGATAAGAAGGATGGCAAAGTGAACAAAGGTATATTTGATATACATGTTATTGATGTGTACTTTACTAGTGTTCATAGTAGCCCCTGGGTATTTGATACCGGTTCAGTTGCTAAGATTAGTAACTCGAAACAGGAGTTACAAAATGAACAGAGACTAGTTAAGGGCGAGGTGACGATGTGTGTTGGAAGTGATTCCAAGGTTGATAAGATCACCATCGCATACTCCCTCTACCTTCGGGATTAGTGTTGAACCTAAATAAATGTTATTTAGTGTTTGTGTTGAGCATGAATATGATTGGATCATGTTTATTGCAATACGGTTATTCATTTAAGTCAGAGAGTAATTATTGTTCTGTTTACATGAATAAAACCTTTTATGGTCATACACCCAATGTGAATGGTTTATTGAATCTCGATCGTAGTGATACATATATTCATAATATTGATGCCAAAAGCTGCAAAGTTGATAATGATAGTGCAACATACTTGTGGCACTGCCGTTTAGGTCATATTAGTGTAAAAGCGCATGAAGAAACTCCATGCGGATGGACTTTTGGAATCACTTGATTATGAATCATTTGATACTTGCGAACCATGCCTCATGGGCAAGATGACTAAAACTCTGTCCTCTGGAACAATGGAGCAAGCTAATGACTTATTGGAAATAATACATACCGATTATGCAGTCCGATGAGTGTTGAAGCACGCGGCGGATATCGTTATTTTCTCACCTTCACTGATGATTTGAGTAGATATGGGTATATCTACTTGATGAAACACAAGTCTAAAACATTTGAAAAGTTCAAAGAATTTCAGAGTGAAGTCGAGAATCATCGTAACAAGAAAATAAAGTTTCTACGATCCAATCGCGGAGACGAATATTTGAGTTACGAGTTTGGCCTTCATTTAAAAAAATATGGAATTGTTTCACAACTCACGCCACCTGGAACACCACAGCGTAATGGTGTCTGAACATCGTAACCGTACTTTATTAGATATGGTGCGTTCTATGATGTCTCTTGCCGATTTACCACTATCATTTTGGGGTTATGCATTAGAGACAGCTGCATTCACGTTAAATAGGGCACCGTCTAAATCCGTTGAGATGACATCGTATGAACTATGGGTTGGCAAGAAACCTAAGCTGTCATTTCTTAAAGTTTAGGTATGCGACGCTTATGTCAAAAGGCTTCAGCCTGATAAGCTCGAACCTAAATCGGAAAAGTGCATCTTCATAGGATACCCTAAGGAAACTATTGGGTACACCTTCTACCATAGATCCGAAGGCAAGATCTTTGTTGCTAAGAATGGGTCCTTTCTAGAGAACAAGTCTCTCTCGAAAGAAGTGAGTGGGAGGAAAGTAGAACTTGATGAGGTAATTGTACCTTCTCTCAAATTGGAAGGTAGCACATCACAGAAAACCATTCCCGTGATGCCTACACCAACTAGAGAGGAAGTTAATGATGATGATCATGAAACTTCAGATCAAGTTAATACTGAACTTTGTAGGTCAACCAGAGCACGATTCGCACCAGAGTGGTACGGTAATCCTATCCTGGAAGTCATGTTACTAGACCAAGGCGAACCTACGAACTATGAAGAAGCTATGATGAGCCCAGATTCTGATAGATGGCTTGAGGCCATAAAATCTGAGATAGGATCCATGTATGAGAACAAAGTGTGGACTTTGGTGGATTTGCCCGATGATCGGCAAGCCATAGAGAATAGATGGATCTTCAAGAAGAAGACTGACGCTGATGGTAATGTTACTATCTAAAAAGCTCAACTTGTCGTAAATGGTTTTCGACAAGTTCAAGGGGTTGACTACGATGAGACTTTCTCACCCGTAGTGATGCTTAAGTCTGTCCGAATCATGTTAGCAATTGCCGCATTTTATGATTCTGAAATCTGGCAAATGGATGTCAAAACTGCATTCCTTAATGGATTTCTTAAAGAAGAGTTGTATATGATACAACCAGAAGGTTTTGTCGGTCCTAAAGGTGCTAACAAAGTGTGCAAGCTCCAGCGATCCATCTATGGACTGGTGCAAGCATCTCGGAGTTGGGATATATGCTTTGATGAGGTGATCAAAGCAAATGGTTTTATACAGACTTACGGTGAAGCCTGTATTTACAAGAAAGTGAGTGGGAGCTCTGTAGCATTTCTGATATTATATGTGGATGACATATTGTTGATTGGAAATGATATAGAATTTCTGGATAGCATAAAAGGATACTTGAATAAGAATTTTTCAATAAAAGACCTCAGTGAAGCTACTTAAATGTTGAACATCAAGATCTATAGGGATAGATCGAGACGCTTAATAGGACTTTCACAAAGTATATACCTTGGCAAAAATTTGAAGAAGTTCAAAATAGATCAGTCAAAGAAAGGGTTCTTGTCTGTGTTGCAAGGTGTGAAGTTGAGTTAGACTCATATCCCGACCATGGCAGAAGATAGAGAGAGAATGAAAGTCATTCCCTATGCCTCAGCCATAGGTTCTATAAAGTATGCCATGCTGTGTACCAGACCTATTGTGTACCTTGCCATGAGTTTGGCAAAGGGGTACAATAGTGATCTAGGAGTAGATCACTAGACAGCGGTCAAAATTATCCTTAGTTACCTAAGAGGACTAAGGAAATATTTGTCGGTTATAGAGGTGATAAAGAGTTCATCGTAAAGGGTAACGTCGTTGCAAGCTTTGACGCCGATTCGGATGACTCTGAGTCTCAATCTGGATACATATTGAAAGTGGGAGCAATTAGCTAGAGTAGCTCCATATAGAGCTTTGTAGACATAGAAATTTGCAAAAATACATACGGATCTGAATGTGACAGACCCATTGATTAAACTTCTCTCACAAGCAAAACATGATCACTCCTTAATACTTGATACGTCTCCAACGTATCTATAATTTTTTATCGTTCCATGCTATTATATTATCTGTTTTGGATGTTTTATATACATTAATATGCTATTTTATATGATTTTTGGGACTAACCTATTAACCTAGAGCCCAGTGCCAATTTCTGTTTTTTCCTTGTTTTAGAGTTTTGCAGAAAAGGAATACCAAACGGAGTCCAAACGGAATAAAACTTTCGTGATGATTTTTCTTGGACCAGAAGACACCCAGGAGACTTGGAGTGCAAGTCGGAAGAGCCGCGAGGCGGCCACAAGGGTGGAGGGCGCGCCCCCCGACCTTGTGGCCCCTCGTAGCCTCTGACCTAGATCTTTAGCCTATATATACTCTTATACCCCAAAAACATCCAGGGGAGCAACAAAACCACTTTTCCACCGCTGCAACCTTCTGTACCCGTGAGATCCCATCTTGGGGCCTTTTCAGGCGTCCTGCCAGAGGGGGATTCGATCATGGAGGGCTTCTACATCAACACCATTGCCTCTCCGATGAAGCGTGAGTAGTTTACTTCAGACCTACGAGTCCATACCTAGTAGCTAGATGGCTTCTTCTCTCTCTTTGATTCTCAATACAAAGTTCTCCTTGATGTTCTTGGAGATCTATTCGATGTAATACTCTTTTACGGTGTCTTTGCCGAGATCCGATGAATTATGGATTTATGATCAGCTTATCTATGAATATTATTTGAATCTTCTCTGAATTCTTATATGCATGATTTGATATCTTTGCAAGTCTCTTCGAATTATCGATTTGGTTTGGCCAACTAGATTGGTTTTTCTTGCAATGGGAGAAGTGCTTAGCTTTGGGTTCAATCTTGCGGTGTCCTTTCCCAGTGACAGTAGGGGCAGCAAGGCACGTATTGTATTGTTTCCTCAAGGATAAAAAGATGGGGTTTTCATCATATTGCTTGAGTTTATCCCCTTACATCATGTCATCTTACTTAATGCGTTACTCTGTTCTTATGAACTTAATACTCTAGATGCAGGCAGTAGTCGGTCGATATGTGGAGTAATAGTAGTAGATGCAGAATCGTTTCGGTCTACTTGACACGGACGTGATGCCTATATTCATGATCATTGCCTTAGATATCGTTAAAACTTTGCGCTTTTCTATCAATTGCTCGGCAGTAATTTGTTTACCCACCGTAATAATTTCTATCTTGAGAGAAGCCTCTAGTGAAACCTATGGCCCCCGGGTCTATTTTCCATCATATAAGTTTCCGATCTACAATTTCCGTTTCCTATTTCTTTTACTTTGCAATCTTTACTTTCCGTTCCATAAACCAAAAATACCAAAAATATTACTTTACCGTTTATCATCTCTATTAGATCTCACGTTGCAAATAACCGTTAAGGGATTGACAACCCCTTTATCGCGTTGGGTGCAAGGTTGGTGTTTGTTTGTGCAGGTATTCGGTGACTTGAGCGTTGTCTCCTACTGGATTGATACCTTGGTTCTCAAAAGCTGAGGGAAATACTTACTCTACTTTGCTGCATCACCCTTTCCTCTTCAAGGGAAAAACCAACGCAAGCTCAAGAAGTAGCAGGAAGAATTTCTGGCGCCGTTGCCGAGGAGATCTACGCCAAGTCAAAACATACCAACTACCCATCATAAACTCTCATCTCTTGCATTACATTATTCGCCATTTGCCTCTTGTTTTCCTCTCCCCCACTTCTAAAATGATTTTCGAAAAGATTTGCCTTTTTATTCGCCCTTCTTTCGTTCGTCTTTTCGTTTGCCTTTATGTCTTACTTGGCTAGTTTGCTTGTTTGGTTGGAATAATTTTGTATTTATTGAAAATCAAAATCCAAAGAGTTATGGATCCTCATCCACTTGCTAATCTTTTTAAAGGATCCAATTATGATGAACCAATTGCTAGTGAGAGTGCACTAGGTTATCTTTATGAAGTTTTGCTTGAATTTCGTGAATCTGAATATTGTGATGAAGTGTTTAAAGAGAAAATTTATGAAGTGATTCACGATAGTTCCTTGGATGAAAAGCATGATTGCAAAGGTTTTACTATAAATTCTATTAATGTCAGTTGTGCTAATGATATGCAAAACCCTAAGCTTGGGGATGCTAGTTTTGCTATGTCCACTACTTGTTGCAATGACCATGATTGGGGTGATTTTTCTTATGATCTTGAAAATTTATTTAAGCCTCATGATGAATATGTTTGCTATAATGTTGAAAGTGGGTTTGGAAGAGTGTCAACTTTAGGAATTAATGATCCCACTACTTTGGAGATTGATCGATCTTATGAATTTTTTGATAAAAGTGGGTTTGGAGAGGTCATGACTTTATTTTATGATAATCCCACTATTTTGGAAGAGTGTCAACTTTGCATGCATGTGGATCATGTTGAGAATATTTTATTTGATAGTTATATTATTGAATTTGATTATGATCCTACATATAATTATTATGAGAGAGGAAAATATGGTTGTAGAAATTTTTATGTTACAAAATTACCTCCCGTTATGTTGAGATTGCTTTTGTTTCTTTCTTCTTCCTTGCATATGCTAGATCTTGCTTTCCTTGATAATTTGTTTGCCTATAAAATGCCTATGCATAGGAAGTATGTTAGACTTAGATATGTTTTTCACATGCTACATGATGCTCTCTTTGTGTTTCAATTGCTATCTTTCACGAGAGCATCATTAAAATTATCAACGCCTAGCTAAAAGGCTTTAAACAATAGCGCTTGTTGGGTGGCCACCCAATTTTATTTTATTTTTTGCTTTTTATGTTCTGTTTTGCAATGAATATTTCATCTAGCCTCTGGTTAGATGTGGTTTTGTGTTTTAATTAGTGTTTGTGCCAAGTAAGACCTTTGGGATGACTTACAGTGATAGTTGATTTGATCCTGCTGAAAAACAGAAACTTTTGCGCCCAGTCCCAGAATTGTTTAAATTCACTGGAGCGTGGAATAACTCTGAATTTTTTACAAAATATTGATATACGATTTTTTTTCTGTTTTACTAATGTTTCATAAATTTTTGGAGTTATAGAAGTATTGTAACAATTCAGATCTTCGCAGACTGTTCTGTTTTTGACAGATTCTGTTTTTTATGTGTTGTTTGCTTATTTTGATGAATCTATGGCTAGTATCGGGGCGTATGAACCATGAAAAAGTTGGAATACAGTACATATTACACCAATATAAATAAAGAATGAGTTCACAACAGTACCAAAAGTGGTGATTTATTTTTTTATACTAACGGAGCTTATGAGAATTTCTGTTGAGTTTTGTGTTGTGAAGTTTTCAAGTTTTGGGTAAGGATTTGATGGACTATGGAATAAGGAGTGGCAAGAGCCTAAGCTTGGGGATGCCCAAGGCACCCCAAAGTAATATTCAAGGATGTCAAAAAGCCTAAGCTTGGGGATGCCCCGGGAAGGCATCCCCTCTTTCGTCTTCGTCTATCGGTAACTTTACTTGAGGCTATATTTTTATTCACCACATGATATGTGTTTTGCTTGGAGCGTCTTGTATGATTTGAGTCTTTGCTTTTTAGTTTGCCACAATCATACTTGCTGTACACACCTTTTGAGAGAGACACGCATGAATCGTGATTTATTAGAATGCTCTATGTGCTTCACTTATATCTTTTGAGCTAGGCAAATTTGCTCTAGTGCTTCACTTATATCTTTTTAGAGCACGGCGGTAATTTATTTTATAGAAATTGATGAAGTCTCGCACTTCACTTATATTATTTTGAGAGTCTTTCTAAACAGCATGGTAATTTGCTTTGGTTATAAAACTAGTCCTAATATGATAGGCATCCAAGAGGGATATAATAAAAACTTTCATATATAGTGCATTGAATACTATGAGAAGTTTGATTCCTTATGATTGTTTTGAGATATGAAGATGGTGATATTAGAGTCATGCTAGTGAATAGTTGTGAATTTGAGAAATACTTGTGTTAAAGTTTGTGAGTCCCGTAGCATGCACGTGTGGTGAACCGTTATGTGATGAAGTCGGAGCATGATTTATTTTTTTGATTGTCTTCCTTATGAGTGGCGGTCGAGGACGAGCGATGGTCTTTTCCTACCAATCTATCCCCCTAGGAGCATGCGCGTAGTACTTTGTTTCGATGACTAATAGATCTTTGCAATAAGTATATGAGTTCTTTATGACTAATGTTGAGTCCATGGACTATACGCACTCTCACCTCTCCGCCATTGCTAGTCTCTCTTGTACCGCGCAACTTTCGCCGGTGCCATAAACCCACCACATATCCTTCCTCAAAACAGCCACCATACCTACCTATTATGGCATTTCCATAGCCATTCCGAGATATATTACCATGCAACTTTCCACCGTTCCGTTATTATGACACGCTTCATCATTGTCATATTGCTTTGCATGATCATGTAGTTGACATCGTATTTGTGGCAAAGCCACCGTTCATCATATTTTTTATACATGTCGCTCTTGATTCATTGCACATCTCGGTACACCGCCGGAGGCATTCATATAGAGTCATATCTTGTTCTAGCATCGAGTTGTAAATTTTGAGTTGTAAGTAAATAAAAGTGTGATGGTCTTCATTATTAGAGCATTGTCCCATGTGAGGAAAGGATGATGGAGACTATGATTCCCCCACAAGTTGGGATGAGACTCCGGACGAAAAAAAAAGAGGCAAAAAAAATGAAAGAAGGCCCATAAAAAATGAGAGAAAAGAGAGAAGGGACAATGTTACTATCCTTTTTGCCACACTTGTGCTTCAAAGTAGCACCATGATCTTCATGATAGACAGTCTCCTATGATATAACTTTCATATACTAGTGGGAATTTTTCATTATATAACTTGGCTTGTATATTCCCCCCCCCCCCCCCCCCCCCCCCCCCCCCCCCCCCCCCCCCCCCCCCCCCCCCCCCCCCCCCCCCCCCCCCCCCCCCCCCCCCCCCCCCCCCCCCCCCCCCCCCCCCCCCCCCCCCCCCCCCCCCCCCCCCCCCCCCCCCCCCCCCCCCCCCCCCCCCCCCCCCCCCCCCCCCCCCCCCCCCCCCCCCCCCCCCCCCCCCCCCCCCCCCCCCCCCCCCCCCCCCCCCCCCCCCCCCCCCCCCCCCCCCCCCCCCCCCCCCCCCCCCCCCCCCCCCCCCCCCCCCCCCCCCCCCCCCCCCCCCCCCCCCCCCCCCCCCCCCCCCCCCCCCCCCCCCCCCCCCCCCCCCCCCCCCCCCCCCCCCCCCCCCCCCCCCCCCCCCCCCCCCCCCCCCCCCCCCCCCCCCCCCCCCCCCCCCCCCCCCCCCCCCCCCCCCCCCCCCCCCCCCCCCCCCCCCCCCTGAGAAGACATAATTATTTTGTTAGTATGCTTGAAGTATTATTGTTTTTATGTTAATATTAAACTTTTGTTTTGAATCTTACGGATCTGAACATTCATGTCACAATGAAGAGAATTACATGGATAAATATGTTAGGTAGCATTCCACATCAAAAATTCTATTTTTATCATTTACCTACTCGAGGACGAGCAGGAATTAAGCTTGGGGATGCTTGATACGTCTCCAACGTATCTATAATTTTTTATTATTCCATGCTATTATATTATCTGTTTTGGATGTTTTATATGCATTAATATGCTATTTTATATGATTTTTGGGACTAACCTATTAACCTAGAGCCCAGTGCCAGTTTCTGTTTTTTCCTTGTTTTAGAGTTTTGCAGAAAAGGAATACCAAACGGAGTCCAAACGGAATAAAACTTTCGTGATGATTTTTCTTGGACCAGAAGACACCCAGGAGACTTGGAGTGCAAGTCGGAAGAGCTGCGAGGCGGCCACAAGGGTGGAGGGTGCGCCCAGGGGTTAGGGTGTGCCCCCCGACCTTGTGGGCCCCTCGTAGCCCCTCTGACCTAGATCTTTCGCCTATATATACTCTTATACCCCAAAAACATCCAGGGGAGCAACAAAACCACTTTTCCACCACCGCAACCTTCTGTACCCGTGAGATCTCATCTTGGGGCCTTTTCCGGCGTCCTGCCGGAGGGGGATTCGATCACGGAGGGCTTCTACATCAACACCATTGCCTCTCCGATGAAGCGTGAGTAGTTTACTTTAGACCTACGGGTCCATAGCTAGTAGCTAGATGGCTTCTTCTCTCTCTTTGATTCTCAATACAAAGTTCTCGATGTTCTTGGAGATCTATTCAATGTAATACTCTTTTGCGGTGTGTTTGCCGAGATCCGATGAATTGTGGATTTATGATCAGCTTATCTATGAATATTATTTGAATCTTCTCTGAATTCTTATATGCATGATTTGATATCTTTGCAAGTCTCTTCGAACTATCGATTTGGTTTGGCCAACTAGATTGGTTTTTCTTGCAATGGAAGAAGTGCTTAGCTTTGGGTTCAATCTTGTGGTGTCCTTTCCCAGTGATAGTAGGGGCAGCAAGGCACGTATTGTATTGTTACCATCGAGGATAAAAAGATGGGGTTTTCATCATATTGCTTGAGTTTATCCCGCTACATCATGTCATCTTACTTAATGCGTTACTCTGTTCTTATGAACTTAATACTCTAGATGCAGGCAGGAGTCGTTCGATGTGTGGAGTAATAGTAGTAGATGCAGAATCGTTTCGATCTACTTGACACGGACGTGATGCCTATATTCATGATCATTGCCTTAGATATCGTCGTAACTCTGCGGGGGGGGGGGGGGGGGGGGGGGGGGGGGGGGGGGGGGGGGGGGGGGGGGGGGGGGGGGGGGGGGGGGGGGGGGGGGGGGGGGGGGGGGGGGGGGGGGGGGGGGGGGGGGGGGGGGGGGGGGGGGGGGGGGGGGGGGGGGGGGGGGGGGGGGGGGGGGGGGGGGGGGGGGGGGGGGGGGGGGGGGGGGGGGGGGGGGGGGGGGGGGGGGGGGGGGGGGGGGGGGGGGGGGGGGGGGGGGGGGGGGGGGGGGGGGGGGGGGGGGGGGGGGGGGGGGGGGGGGGGGGGGGGGGGGGGGGGGGGGGGGGGGGGGGGGGGGGGGGGGGGGGGGGGGGGGGGGGGGGGGGGGGGGGGGGGGGGGGGGGGGGGGGGGGGGGGGGGGGGGGGGGGGGGGGGGGGGGGGGGGGGGGGGGGGGGGGGGGGGGGGGGGGGGGGGGGGGGGGGGGGGGGGGGGGGGGGGGGGGGGGGGGGGGGGGGGGGGGGGGGGGGGGGGGGGGGGGGGGGGGGGGGGGGGGGGGGGGGGGGGGGGGGGGGGGGGGGGGGGGGGGGGGGGGGGGGGGGGGGGGGGGGGGGGGGGGGGGGGGGGGGGGGGGGGGGGGGGGGGGGGGGGGGGGGGGGGGGGGGGGGGGGGGGGGGGGGGGGGGGGGGGGGGGGGGGGGGGGGGGGGGGGGGGGGGGGGGGGGGGGGGGGGGGGGGGGGGGGGGGGGGGGGGGGGGGGGGGGGGGGGGGGGGGGGGGGGGGGGGGGGGGGGGGGGGGGGGGGGGGGGGGGGGGGGGGGGGGGGGGGGGGGGGGGGGGGGGGGGGGGGGGGGGGGGGGGGGGGGGGGGGGGGGGGGGGGGGGGGGGGGGGGGGGGGGGGGGGGGGGGGGGGGGGGGGGGGGGGGGGGGGGGGGGGGGGGGGGGGGGGGGGGGGGGGGGGGGGGGGGGGGGGGGGGGGGGGGGGGGGGGGGGGGGGGGGGGGGGGGGGGGGGGGGGGGGGGGGGGGGGGGGGGGGGGGGGGGGGGGGGGGGGGGGGGGGGGGGGGGGGGGGGGGGGGGGGGGGGGGGGGGGGGGGGGGGGGGGGGGGGGGGGGGGGGGGGGGGGGGGGGGGGGGGGGGGGGGGGGGGGGGGGGGGGGGGGGGGGGGGGGGGGGGGGGGGGGGGGGGGGGGGGGGGGGGGGGGGGGGGGGGGGGGGGGGGGGGGGGGGGGGGGGGGAGTAAAGAGACTTGTTGGTAACTAAATTGAACTAGGTATGAAAATACCGACGATCGAATCTCGGGCAAGTAACATACCGATGGAAAAGGGAATTACGTATGTCATCATAACGGTTCGACCGACAAAGATCTTCATAGAATATGTAGGAGCCAATATGGGCATCCAGGTTCCACTATTGGTTATTGACCGAAGAGGTGTCTCAGTCATGTCTACATAGTTCTTGAACCCGTAGGGTCCGCACGCTTAACGTTCGTTGACGATATAGTATATGAGTTATATGTTTTGGTGACCGAATGTTGTTCGGAGCCCCGGATGAGATCACGGACATGACGAGGAGTCTCAAAATGGTTGAGAGGTAAATATTGATATATAGGACAATGGTATTTGGACACCGGAAGTGTTTCGGGACGTACCAGGAAGGAATCGGGTCACCGGAAGGGGTTCCGGGCACCCCCCCGGCAAGTTATGGGCCAAAGGAGGAGACAGACCAGCCCACAAGGGGGCTGGTGCGCCTCCTCCCCCCCCCCCCCCCCCCCCCCCCCCCCCCCCCCCCCCCCCCCCCCCCCCCCCCCCCCCCCCCCCCCCCCCCCCCCCCCCCCCCCCCCCCCCCCCCCCCCCCCCCCCCCCCCCCCCCCCCCCCCCCCCCCCCCCCCCCCCCCCCCCCCCCCCCCCCCCCCCCCCCCCCCCCCCCCCCCCCCCCCCCCCCCCCCCCCCCCCCCCCCCCCCCCCCCCCCCCCCCCCCCCCCCCCCCCCCCCCCCCCCCCCCCCCCCCCCCCCCCCCCCCCCCCCCCCCCCCCCCCCCCCCCCCCCCCCCCCCCCCCCCCCCCCCCCCCCCCCCCCCCCCCCCCCCCCCCCCCCCCCCCCCCCCCCCCCCCCCCCCCCCCCCCCCCCCCCCCCCCCCCCCCCCCCCCCCCCCCCCCCCCCCCCCCCCCCCCCCCCCCCCCCCCCCCCCCCCCCCCCCCCCCCCCCCCCCCCCCCCCCCCCCCCCCCCCCCCCCCCCCCCCCCCCCCCCCCCCCCCCAACCGCGTTGTTAAACGCTTCCGCTTACGGTCTACAAGGGTACGTAGATACACTCTCCCCTTTCGTTGCTATGCATCTCCATGGATAGATCTTGCGTGTGTGTAGAATTTTTTTTGTTTTCCATGCAATGTTTCCCAACACAGCTAGCTCTGTTTAATTGCTGAACGTGCTCGATTAAGAAGTGTGGGTGTGCTATAGTCTCCTTTGTGTACCCAAATTATGCAATGACGTGGATGACCACTGTAACTAGGGAAATTCGAACCAAAATTTTTGACGTTGAAACTCATCATACACGGGTTAAGCTATATAAATTGTTTGTCATGTTCACATATCGTACACAGTGTTGAATAAGGGACCGTGGCTAATGACACTTTGCGCGCCAGTTTTTTCGCTGCACCGATTCAAAATTTTCGGCTTCCGCGGAAATATTTACCTCCCCGCCTCCTCCCCCTTACCAAAAGCCACATTTCCCCTGTTTCTGCCTTCCTTTCCAAGTTGAAACCTTCACTCCTTGCTTGCAGCGCCGTCTCCTCGCCGGCGACCCTCCTTCACGCTGCTCGGCCTCGTCGATCCAGGCAGGTAATCCACACCCGACCCCCATCCTCCTCCTCCTTCCACATCCCATATGCCCCGACCGCCGGCGCGACACCTTCCACCCAAATCACCGACCCCTCCCCCTAATAAGCGCCGCCCTAAGCCATGGTGCACGCAGTATAGCTAGGAGCTCAAGGAGCATTTGGCAGCAGAGAAGCAAATCGCGGCCGCACGCGCAGATGAGGTCGCGATGGCTGCCATTCGTGCCAACCCCCAGATCTTGGAGGGGCATCTCGTCGTCGAAGCCACCGTTGATGTCTCGCGCGCCGACGCCGCGGCGTGGTTGGCTGCTTTAAACGACAGTTCATGGCGTTTCCTCGAGGCCACCGTCGGTGCCTTCGACGAAGACTACGAGATGTTTTCTCAGCGTGCCCGTGCTTACCTCAACTCGAGAGGCAGCAGGTTGGTGCCCGGAGCGGCTCAAGCAACTCACCACTACGACGAGGGCACCCACAATGCCCCCCCCCCCCCCCCCCCCCCCCCCCCCCCCCCCCCCCCCCCCCCCCCCCCCCCCCCCCCCCCCCCCCCCCCCCCCCCCCCCCCCCCCCCCCCCCCCCCCCCCCCCCCCCCCCCCCCCCCCCCCCCCCCCCCCCCCCCCCCCCCCCCCCCCCCCCCCCCCCCCCCCCCCCCCCCCCCCCCCCCCCCCCCCCCCCCCCCCCCCCCCCCCCCCCCCCCCCCCCCCCCCCCCCCCCCCCCCCCCCCCCCCCCCCCCCCCCCCCCCCCCCCCCCCCCCCCCCCCCCCCCCCCCCCCCCCCCCCCCCCCGCTAGCTACGCCGGTTAAGCATGCTCGGTTTACCCGTTGCATGTGCTGCTCCTGCCTTTCCTTAACACATTCTAGTGAATTATCATATCTATTTTTACCATGCAATATGTTGCTCTAGTGTATATGTTCTATATGACGTGCAATGTGGTGATCACTTATTAACTATTTGGTTAATTAGTTGTCGTCTTCAGTTAATTGTTTGGTTCAATTCTGCAAATGTGATGTTCAATTCTTCATGGTGCAATTTTATATTGTCTTCCATGTGAGAAATAAATCGAATTTATCTTTACAAAATACATGAGAAATAAATACAATTGCTATATTTCCAAGTTGTCAAGCATGCTTGGTTTGGTTAACTGTCTGATCTTCTAGTATGTTATACATTGTGCAATGTGGTGCTCAGTTAATATTTGGTTCATTTGTTGTGTTGTTTAGTTAACTGTTTGGTTCAATTCTGCAATGCGATATTTAATTCTTGTGGGTGCATTCTATTATTGTATACCATGTGAGAAATAAATCGAATTTGGTTGTACTAAATACATGAGAAACAAATACAATTGATATATTTCCAAGTTGTTAAGCATGCTTGGTTTGGTTAACTATATGATCTTCTATTAGGAGTACGTTATATTGTGCAATGTAGTGCTCAGTTAATGTTTGGTTCATTTGTTGTGGTGTTTAGTTAACTGCTTGGTTCAATTCTGCAATGTGATGTCCAATTGTCGTGGGTAGAATTTTGTATTGTTGTGCATGTGAGGAATAAATCGAATTTGGCTGCACTTAATACATGAGAAACATATACAATTGCTATATTTCCTAATTCTTAATCATGCTTGGTTTGGATAAATGGATTTTTCATGTGGCTTGAATTAATCTGATGAATCTGCAATGTGCTTATTTTTCATCAACATATTTTACTGATAGCATGTGAACCGTCACTTAACCTGATCACTAACTACCTTATATGTGTTGCAGGGAAACAATGGGAAGCACTAAGGTTTACAATCGAGGTTCGCATATGCATGGTCCTTTGTCTAATAGCACATTATTGTGCAATTGCAGGAACCATTCTAATATTTACGTTTTTAACAATTTCGTCTTGCACATGTAGGTCCTGCTGTCAGAGGTTTTGACTCACTGTTCGACCCTTTTTGCATATGGGGAAATGATTTGTCCATGAATATCAGTCAAGTCAAGAAACTCAGAAATATTGTTAGGAGAAAGAAATTAGCGACAAAAAACAACAAGATCTTTGTCTGCACAATGAAGAAGACATCAGTTCACTACAGGATGGTACTAACTATTATACCTTGCCTTTTTTTTATTCCTTTGCCTCATTTCCAATATAGAGAATATATTTATGCACATCCTTGTTTTCAGGTCTTTTCAAAGCAGTTCACTGATGATTACCTCTCAAACCACCTGTATGGTCAGGAGGCGAGGAAGGTATTCATACAACATCCACGGTTCAATATTGAAGTGTTCCTGAAGAGGATGAAGGATGGACGGTCAATCATCCACAGGCACTGGCCTAAAGTTGCAAAGACCTTCAACATCAATGAAGGCTCAATATTCGCCTTCCGTTTCAGCAGTTTTCCAGATGAGATCCATCTTTCTATGTACCGTCTATGATGCTAATTTCGAAAGGTTATAGATGTTGCATGTGAAACTTGGTGCTGGTGCAGTTGTGTAATGGGGTAGCTGAGTGCTGAAACTATATGATGTTGTACTCTGATGTATTTTAATTATGAAATCCTGCTTCCTTAATATGAAAATGAAATATATTGTGTCTTAATATGAAATGTCAATTAGATTAATAAATGGATTATTAATAATAGGAGAGTTAGCCTGCTAATGGCCAATTAGCCTGGTAATTGGATTTTTCTATTGCAAACGGTTATTGAGAAAACACCATGGGCGATGACCTCAGGCAACGCACACAGTTTCTAGGAATAAACCGTGTTGGATCAATGAACAATCACACACGACATCCTTTTAAAAACTGTTTGCGTTAGGCCACCTTGCGCAAATGTTTACCACATAAAAAGTGTGTGTGATGGACAGCCTTTGCCACACAGTTTCTTCTACGCACCGTGTGTGATGCATTCAATAACGCAAACGATAAAATTATTAATATCGTGTGCAATGGCAACGCTATAACAAATAATTTAATGGGAAAAATTATGTGTGATGTACCTGCGAACGGAAACGTTTTCCATGAAGTGACTGTGTGGAATGTATAGACGAACGGAAACATACTTCTTGGATTAACTGTGTGAGATGTACATACTAACGGAAATGTATTCTTTGGATTGACTGTGTGAAATGTACATACGAACGAAAACATTTAGCCGGGGCTGACTGTGTGGGATGTACTTACGACCGGAAACGACTTTGCCTGTATAATTGTATTTTTTAGCACAACTGTACGTATAACCGTATTTGATCGCTCGCCCGTCGCACACGACCTCACTTTGCCGAGCGTGTGTGACCGAAGGGCCTATCCCCGACGGTTTCTGGGTCGTGTGGGAAGGATCCCCCTATCGCAGTCACTCACCTGGCGACGGTTCAAAACACCGTCGCGGAAAGGGGTTAAAAACCGTTTGTATAGCACCTCGTTGTACCAGTGAAGAGACTTGACGCCACTACAGCTTATACATTCTAATCTTTGTGAGATGAATGGCGTGTTGACAAAAGGTAAAAAAAAATACTTCATGACGTTGATTGATGACTCCACTAGATATTGTTATGTGTATCTTCTGCAATTAAAAGATGAGGCTTTAAATTTCTTCAAAAACTATAAAGTTTAAGCAGAGAACCAACTTGATCGAAAAACTAAACGGCTTAGGTTTGATCATGGTGGAGAGTATTTTTCCAATGATTTTGATTTTGTTTTGTGTGGAACATGGTATAATCCATGAGAGGACGCCTCCCTACTCACCTCAGTCAAATGGGGTGGCCGAAAGAAAGAACCGAACTCTAACTGATTTGGTTAACGCCATGTTAGACACATTGGGTCTCTCCAAGGCATGGTGGAGGGAGGCACTAGTGACTGCATGTCATGTCCTAAACCGAGTTCCCACAAAGCATAAGACCATGACTCCATTTGAGGAATGAGAAAGGAAAAGGTTGAAACTCTCTTATCTACGTACTTGAGGTTGTTTGGCGAAAGTCAATATACCAATTCACAAGAAGCACAAGCTTGGACCAAAAACAGTGGATTGTGTTCTTCTGAGCTATGCTTTGCATAGCATTGGCTATAGATTTTTGATAATAAAATCTGAGGTATCCGACATGCAATTATGGATTCAAATGATGCGATTTCCTTGAGGACATATATCCTATGAAGGATATGTCGACTTCATCAAATCAGGAGATACCTACTCCATCTAGTCGGGAATTAGCTGTAATTCCTGAACCCACCATTGCGATGGAACGCGTTGAGAATCCTATGGAGGATGACAATGAAACTCCTGTAAGGAGTAAGAGACAGATGACTGCAAAGTCCTTTGGTGATGATTTCATTGTGTACCTCATGGATGACACACCCAAGACTATTTCAGAAGCCTATGCATCTTCTGATGCTGACTATTGGAAGGAAGTTGTCTGCAGCGAGATGGATTCAATCTTAGCTAACGAAACCTTGGAAATCACTGATCATCCTTATGGGTGCAAACATGTAGGATGTAAGTGGGTGTTTAAGAAAAAGCTTCGACCCGATGGTACGATTGAAAAGTACAAGGCACAGCTTGTGGCCAGGGTTATACCCAGAAAGAAGGTGAAGACTACTTTGATACTTACTGACCTGTGGCCCATCAGATTTCTTATCTCTTTGTTTTGAGATGAAGGATCTAGGAGTAGCTGATGTTATCTTAAACATCAAGCTATTGAGAGATGAGAATGGTGGGATTACACTGCTTCAATCTCACTATGTGGAAAAGGTCTTGAGTCATTTTGGGTATAGCGACTGCAAACCTTCTCCAACTCCATATGATGCTAGTGTGTTGCTTTGAAAGAATCGACCGATTGCTAGAGATCAATTGAGATATTCTTAGATTATTGGCTCGCTTATGTACTTGGCGAGTGCCACGAGGCCTGACATCTCGTCTGCTGTGAGCAAACTGAGTCGATTTGTGTCAAAACCGGGAGATGGTCATTGGCATGCGCTTGAGAGAGTTATGCGCTATTTGAAAGGCACTGTGAGCTATGGGATTCACTAAACCAGGTATCCGAGGGTACTGGAGGGTTATAGTGACTCAAACTGGATATCTGATGCTGATGAGATTAAGGCCACAAGTGGTTATGTTTTTACACTTAGGGTGGCGCTGTTTCCTGGAAGTCTTAAGCAGACATCTTAACGAGATCAACTATGGAAGCAGAACTCACAACATTAGACACTGCCACTGTTGAAGCAGAGTGGCTTCGTCAGCTCTTGATGGACTTACCTATGGTCGAAAAACCAATATCCCCTATTCTGATGAACTGTGATAATCAAACTGTGATCGTCAAGATAAACAGTTCTAAGGATAATATGAAGTCCTCAAGGCATATGAAGAGGAGATTAAAATCTGACAGAAAATTGAAGAACTCCACAGTTATTACGTTGGATTATATCCAAACATCGAAAAACTTGGCAGTTCCCTTCACAAAAGGTTTATCACGTAATGTGATAGACAATGCATCAATGGAGATGGGTTTGAGACCCACCGTATGAGTTGTCCATAGTGGTAACCCACTCTATGTGAACGGAGATCCCGTGAAGTAGAAGTGGGATACAAGATGTTGGTCAACTTGGAGGAGAGTATCCCTATATTAATTATCCCAAACCGTGAAGATGCAATACTCTCCTGATCTGCAAGGCAGGTTGATACTTATCTTAATGTGTTCCAAGTGGCTTATTTGGGTAAGCAGAGATGTTGTCCTGCAGAGCATTTACTGAGGAACACACATATATGAATTTGACTATTAAACGTCGGATTCTATGAGAATTGGGTGTTCTCTAATAAATTCATGAAAGGCTCTGGGGTATGACGTATACGCTCCACCCGCAGGAAGCCTTGCGGCAGCCCAGTATCGGTCAAGAATTTGTGTGAAACTAGTCTCGCAAAAAACTTGTAGTTCAAGACATAGTCCACTATTCAAGTTGTGATCTAGTGTAGCATAAAATTCTAAGTGAAAGTTCAGCTTAACAGTCTCCACTAAGCACCGGTATATAAACAATGTTTTGGAACTAAATGCTGAGATGTGCCAATGAGACTTTGTGGGGGATTATTGGAATTTGTTAGTAGGCCTTTGGCCCAAAGCCCAACTAAAAATCTGAAATTCCCATGGCCCATTCATGCCTGGTTGTGACTGGTGTAAGTGGGACTAAAGTTTAGTCCCACCCCGCTAGTTGAGTGGGAGTTGCACCTCTTTATAAGGTGAGCTCTTCTAGGACGTGTATGAGAATGAGAGGAGGAGACCTACACACGCGCTCCTCCTCCTCGCTCGCCTCGCCACAAGCGCCGCGGCGCGGGGAATGAGCCGAGCCGAGGACAAAGCTGTGCACATTGTTTATATATTAACGGACGCATTAATTACTCAGCTGTTTCCGATTCTTTTGAATTGTGGGGCTGTTACTGACTTGGACGTGGGGTTTACTCCCCCGACCAGCACTATATAGACAGGCAGACGTCTACCCTAGCCGCCGCCACACGACCTACCCGACCCGCACTATATAGATAGGCAGACGTCTACCCTAGCCGCCGCCACATCATATGGTTTCGCACCGTTCCAGAACATTGCGCCGCCACCCAAGTCTTCTCCATCCCTCCTTCCGGCGTGCACCGCGAGAAGGGACAACAGGCCTCTGGAACCCCGCCTCTCATGATCCTATACGGGAGAGGGGCGATCAGGTTTTTGGGGAGTGCACTCACGCGACTGCTGGCAGCCACGACTTCGCCAATGACGACTTCTTCCCCAACCTCGGCAACCTCTTCATCAACGACATGGGCGACAACACCAACGCCAACGGTTCTGCTCCCGTTGCACTGTATGTGATTCTGTCCTTCTTGTTCGAGATCGTGGTAGAATTCATGTTTCTAGTATGTGCCTTAGATTCGATCTGTTCATCTCCTATGCTGGTCCACATGATTTTTCAATCTCTGTTATTGTCGTCATGATTTATTTTATGTTTATTCGGATTAAAGCACGTACTAATTTGCTCATATATTCAACATGTACCTGCAGTAGTAACAATATTCAGTTAACTGAATACCATGGCCAAGTGTACATGAGCAATATTCCACTGTGTTGTTACTAATAGCTATGCTGTTACTGACAAAATTCTTGACAAAAACAAGAATATCTCTAAATAGTCAAGTGTTACATGAGCAATATGTCAATAGCATGGTCAGAACATGATCTCTTCATCATTACCCATGCCCATTATCTATTCTGCCAAAAGTTTGTCATAGCTACTTGAATCCTACTCATAATAAATGTAGAAACAAGGAAGAACTACACACTACTGTATTTTGACTCTAGTTTTCAATTTTGACATTGATCAAGATCACTGAATTTTGTCTTCAGTAGTTAATGGTGCTGCAGACTTGGAGAGCATATTTACCCAAAATTTTAGACTTGACAGTAGTAAAGATTAAAATTGAGACTTGACAGAGTTGTAGACTTGGAGAGCACTTGGGCCAGAAGAATGAGGCCGATGAGCACCTGGAGGAGGGAGCCACAAATGCCGCAGTAGCCCTGAAGAGGAGGAGCGCTGCTGTCGTCGGTGAGTCGCTGAAGACGGCATGGTGCTGCAGCAGCGGCGCCGGCCACAGCTTGGGAGAAGCAGTGTCTTGAAGACCATCAGAAGCAGAGTACACATAAGTTGCTGAGGCAGAAGCATAGTACACCGTGAAGACCATCGGAGGAAGCAGAGTAATTGTAGTGCACTCACCAAGGTCGGTCGGGACGGCGCCGACGCGGGGTTGGGACTGGCGCGGGGTCGGCACTCACTAAGGTCCAATCTTGACAAGCAGACGCGGACCTGGCCGCCACCATGGCCTGCTCGATGGCAGAACGGAAGAAGGCAGCAGGAAGGGGCTCGTCATGGAGAAGGAAGGAGGAGGTCGCCATGGCGACGACGAGGGACTCGAGGAAGACGACCGTGAGGGGCTCAAGGAAGGTGAAAAGTCGTTCCTTGAGCTTCCCAGGGGAGCTGCGGCGCGACGGAAGGGAGGAGGGAAGTGCGCGGGGGAGTTGCGTGGCGGCGCGGCGTGAGGAAGCTGCGAGGCGTCATCGGTGAGTAAGCTAGCGAGCGTGGTCGGGGAGAGGTACGGGGACGGGACTGTGGGTTATGTCGGAAAACAACAAAGGGCTTTTTCTGTAAAATGTATGCGGTGTCAAGTTTTTTTTTTTTTTGGGGGGGTTTTGAAATGGAACACAACGATTCCATACATCACACAGGTCCAGCCAAAGTGCTGGAGAAGCTTTGACTCAGCGGCCAGCGGCCAGCGTGGGACCCAGCGGCCAGCGTGGTGGGCTTGGATTCAACTCTAGCTCACGCGCCAGAGGCCCCGATGGGCGGTGATGGCGATATCGCTTCCGCCTCCGGCCTCCCCCTTCCGCCGTCTCCGCCGCAAGCCAAGCCTGCCCTTCTCAGGAGCCCGGATGTATGCGCCACAGCGGGTCACAGTCTCGGCTCGCCACCCCCACAGCCGCACCTACCGCCTCTCCTCCGACGGTGGCGCCGGCGGCGGCGCTCGCCGGAATCAGGTGTGCACCGCGTTTCTCGACTCTCTAATTAGCTCGTGAGTGAAAGCTTTTTGAATGATAGGTAGGCAGCTCGCGGTGGTACTTGGGTTCAGGTTCTGAAGAACTGGAGTGTGGTTCCTTTTCTGTTGTGTGTAACGTAAAATTTGTGTGGATTTCAAAAAAGGAACAGGGGAAGGCTCAAGTCGATATGTTCGTTGAATGAGTCTTTGATAGAAACGGTGGTGTTGTGGTCCCATGCTCATCCATGGCCGTGCATTGCATGCTGGAGTGTCCTAATCATGAGAAATTCCACGAGCCACTACCTGTGTGTAAGAAAAGTGTGCATGCCAAGACCAAGACTTGGAATAGCATATCGTAGACCATATATTGTGCTTGTGGTGTGGGATCTGCTCATCTCTCAGTACTGTTCCGTCCCTCGTCCAACCAATATGGCTGCTAAGCTTGGGCGTTAGCCCAAGGAGCTGCAGCAATACTTTGCCTGTTGATCTTCCTTGTAGAGCCGTCTGATTCCCGTGCTCAAGCAAGGATATCAGGTGGGGCTGGAACCTGCATCATCAGGGAGCGAGATGCGCTTCTGTCCTTCAAGGCGGGCCTTCTAGACCCTGCTGGCCGTCTCTCATTATGGCATGGTGAAGATTGCTGTAAGTGGGAGGGAGTCCGGTGCAGCAGCAGAGCAGGCCATGTTGTTAAGCTCGACCTCCACAACACGCAGCAAGATTCCGTCAACAACCTGAGCTTGTCCAAAGATGAGATGAGCTCCTCTTTGGCTGCTTTGCACCAGTTGAGGTATCTTGATCTGAGCTCTAATAACTTCAGTGGCGCAAGCATACCTGTCTCCGTGAGCTCGCTGGAGAACCTAAGGTATCTCAACCTCTCAATGTCGGGTTTCGTTGGGAAAATACCTTCCCAACTCGGTAATCTGTCAAATTTGAAATATCTTGATGTTAGTGGGCATACCAATGATCTGTACGCACTGGATGTTGCATGGTTGTCACGTCTATCACTGTTGAGTTATGTTGACTTGAGCGGAGTGGACCTCCTTGGTGTGCGGGATTGGTTTCACATGGTTAACATGCTTTCCTCTCTAAGAGTTCTTCGCTTAGTAGATTGTGGCCTTACCTGCACAGTGTCTGTTACTTCAAAATCGAACCTCACACACCTCTAGGTCCTTGATCTATCGTCCAACTCGTTTAATACATCACTAGAGCACAACTGGTTCTGGGATCTCTCAAACCTTAAGGAGCTTCACCTCTCCCAGTGCGACTAGCATGGACCTATTCCTGAAGAACTGGGCAACATGACGTCCCTTCAAGTCATAGATTTAAGTGAAAATGATCTCGTGGGTTTGATACCAAGCAACTTAGAACATTTGTGCAATTTGGAAGTGCTGCATTTCGGTATTAACAACATTAATGTGAGCGTTGGGGAGTTCATGAATCGATTGTCAAGGTGCTCATGGAGTACGATACAAGTATTGTCACTGTTGAATACGGGTATGACTGGAAAACTACCACTAGAAGTTGGAGCACTTGGTAACTTGACAGAGTTGGATCTGAGCCACAATAAACTAATTGGTGTGCTCATAAAGGAGCATTTTTCAGATTTAATGAGTTTAGAGTCTTTGGACTTATCGTATAACTCATTGAAAATGGATATTGAACCAAACTGGGTTCCTCCCTTTAGACTAAAGAACGTAAACTTAGAGTCATGCATAGTGGGGGCCCGTTTTCCAGAGTGGCTTAGATGGCAGACTGACATTGATTTTTTTAATCTCAAAAATACAAGTTTGAATGATGTTATTCCTGATTGGTTTTGGATGACGATTTCCCAAGCTTTGTATTTGGATGCATCAGAAAACAGGTTGCGTGGTTCATTAATTACCATCAAATCTACAGCACATGTCAGTTGTCAGTGTCGATCTGGGATCCAATAAGCTTAGAGGTCTAGTTCCACGCTCTTCCCTATAAATATAACACGCTTGGATTTGACTTCAAACTCTTTCTCGAGATCACTGCCAAAAGAGCTAAAAGCTCCACTGCTTGAAGTGTTGTCCTTGGCAAATAATCAGATTACAGGAACCATTCCATCATCTATGTGCCAATTGACTCATATGCAATACTTGGACCTATCGAGAAACAATTTAACTGGGGATGTTATGCAGTGCTCAAAGAAGTCAGATCAATTTGGTTTTAGCATGGCTACTCTCGACTTGAGCAACAATGATATCTCAGGTGGATTCCCTAAATTTCTTCAGATTGCCTCAAATTTGATATTCCTTTATCTTTCATACAATAGGTTCTTTGGAACATTGCCAAAGTGGTTACCAGAAAAAATGCCATATTTGGATATCTTGAAGGTGAGATCAAACATGTGCAGTGGTCATATTCCTAAGAACCTTACCTGTCTTGAAAAACTTTATTATTTGGACATGGTCCACAACAATATATCAGGAAGCATACCATGGTCACTATCAAACTTGAAAGGAATGAGAATCGTAAAGAATGAGACTGACGAACTTTATGAGGATAGCATGTCAGAAGTCACAAAAGGCCAAACACGTGATTATACTGTAGACGTCTTCAGCCTAGTTGTGAATATTGATCTATCATGTAACAGTTTAACAGGACATATTCCAGAGGAGATAAGTTTTCTCATTGGGCTCACCAGTTTGAATTTATCAAGTAATCATTTGACCGGCAAAATCCCAAGCAAGATAGATGATCTGAAGCAGTTGCAGCCCCTCGACCTATCCTACAACAGTTTTTCTGGTGAAATCCCATCGGGTTTGTCGGCTCTAACCTATCTGAGCTACTTGAACTTGTCATACAACAACTTGTCAGGCCCGATACCATCCGGGCCGCAGCTGCAAGCTCTCGACAACCAGATCGGCATCTACATCGGCAACCCCGGTCTCTGTGGCTACCCGCTCTCCAAGAACTGCTCTGCTAGTACTACTGATGCAGAGCAAAGTGTCGACCATGAAGATGCAGATCATATCTCATATCTCTACCTTGAGATGAGCATAGGATTTGTGGTCGCCTTTGGACAGTGTTTTGCACCATATGGCTAAGGAGAACCTGGGTGATTGCTTACTTTCGGATCATTGACAAGTTGTATGACGAGGTTTATGTGCGTGTTGCTATAGCTTGGGCTCGCCTGATGAAGAAGACCGACGACGACACAGTGTGAGGACCTTGCAGCAGTGCAGTTGTACTGCTCAAGAACTGTATGTTATCGCTTTGTGATTTGGAGAGTAAGTACTCCCTCCGGAAAGAAATATAAGAGCGTTTAGATCATTAAAGTAGTGATCTAAGAGCATCTCCAACAGGTGACCTATAATAGACTTGGTGATGTAAAAACTAACTTATACATCACTTGGGCCTAAAATTGCTTCTCCAACAGGTGACCTAAACCTATATGATGATGTAAAAATTTTACATCGTCATGTATATTTGGCCCCAGGTGATGCAAATATACATCACCTGCCCAGGTGATGTAAAACGAAATCACACGCGCGCGAGACCCAACCGCCGTTCTGAACCTTCCTGCGCGCCCTCCCGCCCCCGCGCGCCCTCCCGCCCGCCGCCGCGATTCGGCCGCCGCCGGCCACCGCGTCGCCATGGACGGCTCCGGTCTGACCCCCGACGCCCCCACACACCCATCCGCCGGCCGATTCCGCGCCTCCGCCGGCCCCAGCAGCCGCCGCCGCGGCCCCTCCAAACCCTATGGGGCCGCCCCAACGCCGCCCGACGTTTTCCGCGCCCTGGCCGGTCACTGCGGCCGCGAATCCTGCCCAGGCCGTCCCCGCGGCGGTCAAGAAGCCGGCGAAAGGGCGGAAGCCGGCCGCCGGCGCCGGGGCGAAGAGGCAGCAGCCCGCGGCCACCGGGAAGAAAGCGAAGAAGCAAAGGGCCACGGCTTGCCGTGGACCGAGGCCGAGCGCCGTCCCCGAGGTGGCTACTGTCGAGGAGGTTCTCCCCACGCCGCCGTCGCCGCCACCCGCGGGGGAAGAGGAGGTTCACCCGCCGCCGCCGCCGGTCGCCCCGCACGTGCTCGACGAAATGTCGCAAAGGTTATTTTTTTGTCTTTTTTTTGTCTTTCAATTTCCTTTTGATTTTATTAATTTGTATGCAACTTTGTGTGATCGATGTGTGGTGTGAGGTGGTTGCATGGCCGGTGGCGGCGGAGATTGCAACTCCCATGTGACCAACAACACCAATGTTGTCAACGACAACGTGGAGCAACAAGAAGATGCCAATGTTGGCAATGATGCTTTATAGTTGTTCGTTTGTGTTGAACTATGTCGAGTCATCCTAGTTTATGCTATTTGAACTGTGCATTTCGTTTGTGTTTGTGTTGAACTATGTCGATGGTGAACTAGTCTTTGCTATGCTATGTGGATTTGCAAAGTATTTTTATGTGTGTCATGATCTTGGTGATAATTTCAGTTCGTATTGTTGTTCATATGCTTGTGATGATCATTGTTTAGTTAAAATTGTGAAGGAGAGATTGAAATAGGTGATCTATTTTACATCACCTGTAGTGGCACAGGTGCCCTATTATACATCATCTGGAAAAGCAGAAATTGAGCAGGTGATGTAAAACACCCATTTTGGTGATGTATAATTTTTACATCACCTATTTTGGGTGCCCTATTTTGCATCATCTGTTAGAGAGTAAGTACTCCCTCCGGAAAGAAATATAAGAGCGTTTAGATCATTAAAGTAGTGATCTAAATGCTCTTATATTTCTTTACAGAGGGAGTACTAAGTAGTACTTTGGTGTGTGTATTGCTACTATGTATTAGTCCAGGGGCTATCAGCTACCTATGACGTACTGTATCACAATATATTGTATGGATTCCAGCCTAGCTAGTAGTTGCTTGTTCATCTTGTATGAATTCCACTTGATCCGGTTGAAGATTGAAGAATATGAATTAGGGATATGTATATATATTTTGAACAGCACCCACGTTCTGCATGCCAGTTTTTCTTGAGCAGGGAAACCAAACCAGGAACTTTGTTGACGCTCATTTGGTTGGATGTTTTTTTTTTTTTTGAAACCATATCTGGGATATATTAGATAAGGAAAACGCAGGTACAAGACCAATCCAGACCTGGGACAGCTGTCCCTACATTGCAGAAAGGACCCTGAAAGAAAGCGAAATTACAACCAAGCCCTCGGGCACAAGTCTGCAGGAAGAAATCCGCCGCCGCTCGCGTGGATGATGTCGCTCCACCGACGAGGAAGACGAAGCCGAACGGAGCCGCAGCTGAGTCGCCGGTACGAATCTTCAGAGGACCCAGCCTCGTAGTAGTCGCCGCAGTGGCCACCCGCCGCAACCGACGGGATCTGAAGCAGGACAGCAGCATATCGGCGGGGGCGACGCCCCGATTCGATCCGACGGTCAGGTCCGCCTCACCGGCCGGAACCGGCGGCAAGACCCGCAGAAGCTCGAAGAGAGGGACAGCCGGAGAGATACCGCACTCCTGAACACACCCAAACGACCTCCCGCCGGCGTCGGAGCGCACGCCGTCGCAGCGGAGACGAGGTCGATGGCCAAAATCCACCGTTGCTGTTGACACCACCGCCTCAACAACAGCAACAAGGAAGACGAAGCTCGCCGCCGCGAACAACCAGCGAGCAAACCAGCTCCCCGAAGCCTCAGGCAACATCGCCGATGCGCCAGAGCCGGGGCAAGCAGAGACGCAGGCGCCATCGAAGACGACGCCCCACACACACCTAGCCCTAACCCTATTTACAAGCCCGGCAAACAGATCCGTGGTTCCCCCACCCTCCCGCCGCCGAAGCAGCCGGCGGAGGGAGAGGGAACCACGGCTGCGCCGGCGGAAACGGGGTGGCAAACGGAGCTCCTCCCTTTTTTCGCCTCTCTACACTGTAGATGGGGAAAGAAGAGAAAGTACTCGGTCTCCTGTCCGTGGTTTTTGATCACCCGACGCTCATTTGGTTGGATGTTTTGCTGAATCTACCGAGGGACTTTTCATTACAGTGGTATAGAGAGCCCAGGAACTCTGAGACAGGGGGACATTTCACTACAGCAGTATAACAATGTGTTTCATAGTGATATTGTTCTGCGATTACGCCAGTCTCCCTATTACACAGGACGCGCTCGAAGAATGCCGAAAGCTCCGTGGTGGACACACTAGTAGAAAATAGGGCTTTGGTCCAGGCCAGACCAGCCCATTAGTCCCGGTTCAGTCAGGAACCGGGACATATGGGGGCATACGTCCCGGTTCGTGCGCCCAGGGGGGCGGCCGGGGCTCGTGGGGCATTGGTCCCGGTTCGTCTGGCCCCTTTGGTCCCTGTTCTAGACACGAACCGGGACCAATGGGCCTCGCTCCTGGCCCACATCCATTGGTCCCGGTTCGTGGCTGGAACCGGGACCAAAGGGTGGCCTTTAGTCCTGGTTCCAACCACGAACCAGGACCAATGTTGTGCCTATATATACCCCTCGCCCGCGAGCAGAGCACTCCACTGCTTTGTTTTTTCTGGCCGGTGAGGGGAGGGGTTTGTGGTGCTCTAGCTCACCTCCTATGCACATGAGGTGTTCGATGAAATGCCCGAGCAACACTACTTAAGCTTTCTCCTCTCCAAACTCGACCTTCAAGCTCCATTTTCCTCAAGATTTGGGGGGGGGGGGGGGGGGGGGGGGGGGGGGGGGGGGGGGGGGGGGGGGGGGGGGGGGGGGGGGGGGGGGGGGGGGGGGGGGGGGGGGGGGGGGGGGGGGGGGGGGGGGGGGGGGGGGGGGGGGGGGGGGGGGGGGGGGGGGGGGGGGGGGGGGGGGGGGGGGGGGGGGGGGGGGGGGGGGGGGGGGGGGGGGGGGGGGGGGGGGGGGGGGGGGGGGGGGGGGGGGGGGGGGGGGGGGGGGGGGGGGGGGGGGGGGGGGGGGGGGGGGGGGGGGGGGGGGGGGGGGGGGGGGGGGGGGGGGGGGGGGGGGGGGGGGGGGGGGGGGGGGGGGGGGGGGGGGGGGGGGGGGGGGGGGGGGGGGGGGGGGGGGGGGGGGGGGGGGGGGGGGGGGGGGGGGGGGGGGGGGGGGGGGGGGGGGGGGGGGGGGGGGGGGGGGGGGGGGGGGGGGGGGGGGGGGGGGGGGGGGGGGGGGGGGGGGGGGGGGGGGGGGGGGGGGGGGGGGGGGGGGGGGGGGGGGGGGGGGGGGGGGGGGGGGGGGGGGGGGGGGGGGGGGGGGGGGGGGGGGGGGGGGGGGGGGGGGGGGGGGGGGGGGGGGGGGGGGGGGGGGGGGGGGGGGGGGGGGGGGGGGGGGGGGGGGGGGGGGGGGGGGGGGGGGGGGGGGGGGGGGGGGGGGGGGGGGGGGGGGGGGGGGGGGGGGGGGGGGGGGGGGGGGGGGGGGGGGGGGGGGGGGGGGGGGGGGGGGGGGGGGGGGGGGGGGGGGGGGGGGGGGGGGGGGGGGGGGGGGGGGGGGGGGGGGGGGGGGGGGGGGGGGGGGGGGGGGGGGGGGGGGGGGGGGGGGGGGGGGGGGGGGGGGGGGGGGGGGGGGGGGGGGGGGGGGGGGGGGGGGGGGGGGGGGGGGGGGGGGGGGGGGGGGGGGGGGGGGGGGGGGGGGGGGGGGGGGGGGGGGGGGGGGGGGGGGGGGGGGGGGGGGGGGGGGGGGGGGGGGGGGGGGGGGGGGGGGGGGGGGGGGGGGGGGGGGGGGGGGGGGGGGGGGGGGGGGGGGGGGGGGGGGGGGGGGGGGGGGGGGGGGGGGGGGGGGGGGGGGGGGGGGGGGGGGGGGGGGGGGGGGGGGGGGGGGGGGGGGGGGGGGGGGGGGGGGGGGGGGGGGGGGGGGGGGGGGGGGGGGGGGGGGGGGGGGGGGGGGGGGGGGGGGGGGGGGGGGGGGGGGGGGGGGGGGGGGGGGGGGGGGGGGGGGGGGGGGGGGGGGGGGGGGGGGGGGGGGGGGGGGGGGGGGGGGGGGGGGGGGGGGGGGGGGGGGGGGGGGGGGGGGGGGGGGGGGGGGGGGGGGGGGGGGGGGGGGGGGGGGGGGGGGGGGGGGGGGGGGGGGGGGGGGGGGGGGGGGGGGGGGGGGGGGGGGGGGGGGGGGGGGGGGGGGGGGGGGGGGGGGGGGGGGGGGGGGGGGGGGGGGGGGGGGGGGGGGGGGGGGGGGGGGGGGGGGGGGGGGGGGGGGGGGGGGGGGGGGGGGGGGGGGGGGGGGGGGGGGGGGGGGGGGGGGGGGGGGGGGGGGGGGGGGGGGGGGGGGGGGGGGGGGGGGGGGGGGGGGGGGGGGGGGGGGGGGGGGGGGGGGGGGGGGGGGGGGGGGGGGGGGGGGGGGGGGGGGGGGGGGGGGGGGGGGGGGGGGGGGGGGGGGGGGGGGGGGGGGGGGGGGGGGGGGGGGGGGGGGGGGGGGGGGGGGGGGGGGGGGGGGGGGGGGGGGGGGGGGGGGGGGGGGGGGGGGGGGGGGGGGGGGGGGGGGGGGGGGGGGGGGGGGGGGGGGGGGGGGGGGGGGGGGGGGGGGGGGGGGGGGGGGGGGGGGGGGGGGGGGGGGGGGGGGGGGGGGGGGGGGGGGGGGGGGGGGGGGGGGGGGGGGGGGGGGGGGGGGGGGGGGGGGGGGGGGGGGGGGGGGGGGGGGGGGGGGGGGGGGGGGGGGGGGGGGGGGGGGGGGGGGGGGGGGGGGGGGGGGGGGGGGGGGGGGGGGGGGGGGGGGGGGGGGGGGGGGGGGGGGGGGGGGGGGGGGGGGGGGGGGGGGGGGGGGGGGGGGGGGGGGGGGGGGGGGGGGGGGGGGGGGGGGGGGGGGGGGGGGGGGGGGGGGGGGGGGGGGGGGGGGGGGGGGGGGGGGGGGGGGGGGGGGGGGGGGGGGGGGGGGGGGGGGGGGGGGGGGGGGGGGGGGGGGGGGGGGGGGGGGGGGGGGGGGGGGGGGGGGGGGGGGGGGGGGGGGGGGGGGGGGGGGGGGGGGGGGGGGGGGGGGGGGGGGGGGGGGGGGGGGGGGGGGGGGGGGGGGGGGGGGGGGGGGGGGGGGGGGGGGGGGGGGGGGGGGGGGGGGGGGGGGGGGGGGGGGGGGGGGGGGGGGGGGGGGGGGGGGGGGGGGGGGGGGGGGGGGGGGGGGGGGGGGGGGGGGGGGGGGGGGGGGGGGGGGGGGGGGGGGGGGGGGGGGGGGGGGGGGGGGGGGGGGGGGGGGGGGGGGGGGGGGGGGGGGGGGGGGGGGGGGGGGGGGGGGGGGGGGGGGGGGGGGGGGGGGGGGGGGGGGGGGGGGGGGGGGGGGGGGGGGGGGGGGGGGGGGGGGGGGGGGGGGGGGGGGGGGGGGGGGGGGGGGGGGGGGGGGGGGGGGGGGGGGGGGGGGAGTGATGTGGCGCAATGTCTTGTCAGTTTTGAGCTGGTGTTCCCACCATCCTTCTTCAATATCATGACGCACGTCCTAGTTCATCTAGTCGACGAGATTGTCGTTCTGGGGAAGAGTAAGAAGATGTCAGAGACCAACAAGAAAAATGCTGCAAAGAAGGAGTATCACCATCGCACGGGGTCAGGTGGCTACCTCAAAGCCCGGCCGTTGTGGGACAAGGCTGAGAAGGACCTGCTTGATAAAGGGGTCGAACCAGAGACATTGAACTGGCCAGACCGTTCAAGGACTTCGTTCTTCGGGGTTGGGGGAACCTTGGACCCTGAAACAGGGAAGTGTCGTTGGACGAAGGAGCAACTTGAAATACCCGTCAAGAAGCTTCAGAAGTATATCGCCGCAGCGCAGGAAGGGACGTTCGTTCCCGACAGAGAGAACGACAAGCTCACACTGGCCCTCGGGAATCCTGAGCACCCAGGACGAACACGAGGCACGGCAGGCTCCGTTGCGTGGAAGGTTGGGTTTCCCAGCGCAGGTGGTTACAAAACCCGGGAAAGGAGAAGGAAAGTGGGGCAGACCGAACTGCAGTCGCTGACTGCAAGGGTACGAGCGCTAGAGGAACAAGCACTACTAGTTCAGAGCCAGCGACCTGCCGGAGCTACCCCAGAAGATACCCCTCCATCTCAGCGGAGAAGTAGCGTGGCTTCCACCGAGGTCCTTCAGCAGCCTGACTTCACGGCTCCCAGCTACCCCGTGGATGCTATCACGGAGGCTCAAGATTGCCACCTTACGACGCAATGGCAGCACCTCAAAGTCAAGGCGGCTATCGGCTCTGTTGCACCTCCTCAACCCGGCGCAACTTTTCACTGCCTTCCGATTCCACAAGGCTATGCTGTTGCGATGGTCGATGAAATAACGGAGGGATTTGAGGAGCTCCAGCTTGACCACCCTACCGGTGAAGGGGAGACTCAGCTGGGTCTTGCTCTGAAGACTCCATGTCTATGGCGGAAGGAGCTCATCAACCTTCCGAACTGGACGCCTCCGCCTCCTCCTCCTCCTCCTCCTCCGGCGAGTCAGGGCACTCCGCCTCCTCCTCCGGCGAGTGATCAGGGCACTCAGCCTCCTTCTCCGACACGTGGCGGCACTCCGCCTCCTTCTCCGCCTGCGCCGGCGCGTCCGAGCAGCCCGCCTCCTCCTCCGCCTCATCAGCAACAGCGGAAGACAGCCGCCGCCGCTTCAGCTGCTCTGGCGCGTCGTAGCACTCCGCCTCCTTCTCCGCCTCGTAAGCAACGAAGGAAGACAGCCGCAGCCGCTCCGGGTGCTCCGGCGTCTAGCAGTACAGCCAGAGGCGGGAGGCAATACAGATTCGGTCCGACTCTCACGCCTCTAGAGATGTTACCATACGAGAGGAACAATGAGGAAAACGTGCAAATCTCTCGAGCCGAAGTGAAGGACTTTTTTGCAAAGAAAAATCCACCTCCGGAGGAGAAGATAGATCCGGTGAAATTGAAGCGCACTTTGGATGCCCTGAAGCGACCACCACCGCCTCCGCCGGATGACAACCATGTCTGCGCTCTTAAAAAGGCAGTGGAAGGAGCGCGCCGATCGGGAACTACTTCAAGTGACAAAAGGTTACAAGAACGAAGAAGTGGGAAAAAATTCCCCAGCTCGGCGAACAGGCGAACCAATCGTGCCCCCCGCTCAAGGTGTCTAGCGACATCGTCGCAAATCAGCCGGGGATGCTGCCCGGTACCAATCCTGGTGATTACCTGCCCGACGATGCACATTTTGATACAATGGAGGTGGACGAACACAAATACCAGTACAGGAAGCCTCTCGTCAGACCTGGTGATCCTCCTCTAACAACGATGATGCGAAGATTCCATAAGTGGTACATGGACACCTGCAAGTCTGGGAAGGATATTTTGACGCTGAGAGTTAAAGAGAAGCACGACCTCCTTGGAATTGATCTGTTGTCTGTTCCATTTGAGGAGTTCTTCCAGTTTTTCAATCAAAAGGACCTCGATAAAATAATCATCACTTGCTACTGTCTGTAAGTACTATACTTCTGTAATAAAGTCTCTATATATAGCTCAGCTCTTTCATTGCATGTATATATAATTATCCTCACTATATTATGCAGATTGAAGATCGTCGAATGCAGAAATGCACAAATCTATGATATTGGGTTCATTAACACAAATCTCATAGATGAATTGGTCCCGGTTCGTCTGATCCCTTTGGTCCCCGTTCCAGACACGAACCGGGACCAATGGGTCTCGCTCCTGGCGCAGCACCTTTAGTCCTGGTTGGTTGCTGGAACCGGGACTAAAGGTCAGTCTTCTGTCCCGGTTCTGGCCACCAACCGGGACTAAAGAGATGTATATATATACCCTCGCCCCTGCCCACTTTCTCCTCTGTTTTTTGGCCGTGTGGGAGGTGTGCATGCGCTGCTCTGTTCTCCTTTCTATGCATGCACATGAGGTGTTCGATGAAATGCTCGAGCCACACTTAATCTTTCTCCTCTCCAAGCTCTATTTTCCTCAAGATTTGTCTAGATTTGGCGGTTCGTCCCGTCCCGTCCCCGTCCTCACCGCCGTCAATCGCCCGCGCCAATCTCGTCGATGGCACCATCGTGGTGAGCCTCTTGTTCTTATCTTCTTTCTCAAAGAAAAAAAAATCTTACTTGTATGATTTAGATAGATACTTGTATAATTTTCTTACTTTTATTATTATTTGTTATTATATAGTGCCATGGTTTTGGTATCCGTCCCCGTCGGCCCTCGTCCTGTCTATGATTCGGATGTGGTATATTAGCTTTTATAACTATTTGTTTCATTTAGTGTTTATGACAATTATGCCGACCAACGTGACATAGATGTTTTTATCTAGGAGGTATGTGAACCGGAAATTCCAACCGACCCTCTTGTCGAGAGGTTAAATTTAGTTGAAAAAGAAAACAATTACTTGAAGAAAAAATTGAAAATAATTGAGGAGGAGAAGATGGAATTGGAGTTGCATGTGCGGATGTCGTCGATGATCACAAGATCAAGATGGATGCAATGCGCTTGAAGATTAGAAAGATTAGAAAATATGCCATTGATACTGAGACTTGGTATCATTATGCCGTTGGATCAATTGTTACCTTAGTTGCGATTATGTTCGCATTTGTTGTTGCAATGAAATATTTTACATAGTTTCAATGTATGTTTTAATTAGATGCTCTAGAGAGCTATATGTTGTTCTATGAGAACTATGTATGAACTTTATGTATTTATTTTTTCAGTAATAACATTTGATCACTACTGTACTTTGGTTTTAATGTGATGATGAATTTGTATTAATTTGGTCACTTCTCTATTCATGATGTTTCTGTAATGGTTTTTGATACACTTAATTATATAATGCATGCAGATAAACCGGCAATGGATGTACGTTGACAGACGCACCTCCGAGTACATTGAGGGCCTGCGTAATTTTCTCGAAGTGGCTGAGGCAAACAAGCAGAATGGTTTTATGTATTGTCCATGCCCTATCTGTGGGAATACGAAGGATTACTCTGACTCGAAATCCCTTCACGTCCACCTGCATGAGAAGGGTTTCATGCCACACTATAATGTTTGGACCAAGCACGGAGAAAGAGGGATTACGATGGAAAACAACGAAGAAGAAGAGGATGATGACGACTATCCCCCTGAATACGGTGATACTGCAACGGGGGAAGCTGAAGATCAAGAGGAGACAGACGATGTGCCCGATGATGATCTTCGTCGGGTCATTGTTGATGCAAAGAGACAATGCCAAAGTGAAAGAGAGAAGTTGAAGTTCGATCGTATGTTAGAGGATCACAAAAAAGGGTTGTACCCAAATTGCGAAGATGACAACACAAAGCTCTGTACCACACTGGAATTGCTGCAATGGAAGGCAGACAATGGTGTATCTGACAATGGATTTGGGAAGCTACTGAAAATAATGATGAAGAAGCTTCCAAAGGATAACAAATTGCCGGACAGTACGTACGAAGCAAAGAAGTTTCTATGCCCTCTAGGATTGGAGGTGCAGAAGATACATGCATGCCCTAATGACTGCATCCTCTACCGCGGTGAGTACGAGGATTTGAACGCATGCCCGATATGCGGTGGATTGCGGTATAAGATCAGACGAGATGACCCTGGTGATGTTGAGGGCAAACGCCCCAGGAAGAGGGTTTCTGCCAAGGTGATGTGGTATGCTCCTATAATACCACGGTTGAAACGTCTGTTCAAAAACAAAGAGCATGCCAAGTTGATGCGATGGCACAAAGAGGACCGTAAGAAAGATGGAAAGTTGAGAGCACCCGCTGACGGGTCGTAGTGGAGAAAAATCGAGAGAAGATGAGGGGACTTGATGCAAGGAGCGTATGGTTTGGTTTAATTACAGATGGCATTAATCCTTTTGGGGAGCAGAGCAGCAATCATCGCACCTGGCCCGTGACTCTAAGTATCTATAACCTTCCTTCTTGGTTGTGCATGAAGCGGAAGTTTATTATGATGCCAGTGCTCATCCAGGGCCCTAAGCAACCCGGCAACGACATTGATGTGTACCTAAGGCCATTAGTTCAAGAATTTTTACAGCTGTGGAATGGAAAAGGTGTACGTGTGTGGGATGAGCACAGACAGGAGGAATTTGACCTACATGCGTTGCTATTTGTAACCATCAATGATTGCCCTGCTCTCAATAACCTTTCAGGACAGACAAACAAGGGATACCATGAATGCACGCACTGTTTAGATGACACATTCCCCGCGGAAAAGTTCTTCCTTTGATTCGATTACATCTTCGACATGTTTCACTTGAAAAAGCTGGATTTTACGTTTATCTGCCTTTTTGCCTTGTAGATGAACTACATCATCAGGATTGAGCAGATACCTTATATGTGTGTCGCTGACCCGTACTTCATGCACGAGGGCTTCTTGGCAATCTGCCCAAAGCACCGTGAATACGCGAGTAACTACATCGCCGATTTCATGGTCAGCAATAAGGACAAGGAGACGATTCTTGTGCCTTATCATCCCATGTAAGTCATCCGCGGATATCCTTCCTTCGATTTCAATCATTCATTTGCACGCGTGGAGGCTAATTTGAGGTGTACTTATTTTGCGCAGCAACAGGCGCGCCGTCCTCATCATCCTTTACCCCCGATTCTCCCACGCTCTTTACTTGGACTCGTCGAAGAACATGAAGAAAAATGATTACACCCACATCAAGTCTGTTCTCGGCAGTGCTATCTTAAGCTACGGCCTACGGGGGTGGAGAGATCACGCTCAAGAAGGCAAGGAACCGCGCGCCCTCCTTCGGCCATAAGACCGACTTCTGCTGCATCCAGCAACCGAGTGGTACTCTCAGTGATGGATTCTATGTCCTCCACCATATGCTAGAGTATAGACGGGATCACCAGAACCTTCACATGTCACCTAGATCCGGCGATGCCAATATTCTGCAATGGGCAAAGAAACTAGGAGATGTCCCGGATCATCGACTCCAAGCTGAGTTCTAACACATCCAGCGTGAACTAGGAGAGATCTCGACGTGCTGAGAACACACACACATGACGTGATATGTTCTTTCCCTTGCCCCGGTCGGTCGGTCGACCATTGCCGCCGAGCGCCAGCGGATGGATCGATCGAGGGAAGGAATGTCTCCCGTGTAAGGCAAAGGCAACGCACCGTACGTAACGTAGCGTGGGCGAAGCGAAGCGCGTGAGCGTAGCGTAGACCGCTACGCGTACGGCAGGAACACCCGCACCACACCAACCGCGACCCGAGCCGGCACGTGCACCACGAGCCCGTGCCCGATCCGGAGCCCCGCTGGGCTCGGTATTCATCGGATCACCGGAAGGGGTTCCGGAAGGCCCCGAGAGGTTATTGGGCCATATGGGCCAAACGAGGGGAGCACACCAGCCGACAAGGGGCTGGCGCGCCCCACCTCTAGGCCGCCGGCCCTAGGAAAGGAAAGGGGGAGGGCTAGCCCCTCCTGCCTTCCCCTTCACATGAAAGAAAGGAAAAGGGGGGGGGGCGCCACTCTTCCTGCCTTCCTCCCACGCGCCTAAGAAGGAAGGGGGCGCGGCCAGGGCAGGAGCCCAGGGCGGCCGCCGGCCCCCTTGGGGGCGCCCTCGGCTGCCTCCCCTCCTCCCCCACCTATATATATGAGAGGAGGGAGAGGGGCAAGACACACCACGATCCCCAAGCCGTGTGCGGCGCCCCGTCTCCCTCTAGTTCTAGTTCCTCCTACGTCCACGTCCGTTGTGCTTGGCGAAGCCCTGCGGATAGTTTCACCACCACCGTCAGCACGCCGCCGTGCTGCCGGAACTCATCTACTACTTCGTCTCTCTTGCTGGATCGAGAAGGCGAGGACGTCATCGAACTGAACGTGTGCTGAACGCGGAGGTGCCGTACGTTCGGTACTTGATCGGGACGGATCGTGAAGGTGTACGACTACATCAACCGCGCTGATGAACGCTTCCGCTTAACGGTCTACGAGGGTACGTAGACACACTCTTCCCTCTCGTAGCTATGCATCTCCATGGATAGATCATGCGTGTGCATATATTTTTTTTTGTTTTCCATGCAATGTTCCCCAACAGCGCGTCCGCCAGCGCGTTCGGACGCCAGACGGACCGCACGGCCTCCGGCGAGGCAGCTATGGCCGGCCTAGCGCCGGATCCATGCCCCATTTGGGCGGACGCAATGGATTCCTGCCGGATGGAGTCTGAGCGCAGCCGTCCACGGGCCTCCTCCCGGGCGCGACGGAGTGCAAGCCGGACGGCCATTTCCTCCTCGGGACCGCGCGGGATGAGCTCGGGGTCGATGGATCTGAAGGTGAAGGACTCGGATCCGCTGCTCACCATGCCGGAGAGGATCAGAAGGAGCCGGAGACGAGCTTGGGTGGCGGAGGGGAGTGGAGTGGAGGGGAGTGAAGTGGCTAGGGTTTGGTCCGACGAGCGGATTGGGAGGATTTTATGTGGGGTCGGGTGGGCCAGCGTGGGCCGGGTCCGACATGGCGGGTATGCCCCGGTGCCCCATATCCGCCCCATATTTGGGCTGGATATGTGGGGGGGGTGCCGGTCAGCCCGGCCGTTTGTGGGCCGTTTGAGGGGCCTGTCTGGGTCAAAAAATCGTGACCGGACAGTGATCGGGCGGCCCGTCCGGACGTATGAGGCGGGTTTGAGGGGTCCGGCTGTAGATGCTCTAACACACATTATGCAAAGTAATACTACTACAGTTAAGGTGAGCGAATGCCTTCTTTTTTTTTTTTTTGCAGGGGGGGGGGGGGGGGGAAAAGCGAGAGTATGCTTTAGGTGTGTAGGAGATTTCCAGATTTTAGGGGCCCCATTTGCATTCGGCATCGGGGCCCCAAATTTGCAGAAACGGCCCTGATGAGATTGCGACTCGATGCATCATAAGTGTTCCCTTCAACTTTTTCCTTTTTTTTCTTTCGTTGGGGGCGGTGATTTGCTACGCATGCAAGGGGGGGGGGGGGGGGGGGCCCGGCGCGCGGCCGTCCCCCTTCCCAATTTTTTTTGGTCTATAAACAAATCGATGACTGCTCGGCAGGCTTGCTTCGCCGACACGGGCCGTGCTCACGGCGCGTCGTCGATGGATGCGAAGGGAGGACGGCTTGATGATGCATCCTTTCTTTCATTCAGTCGTCACGAATGCACGACGGCAGGCCTTGGCCCCTGGCCAGGTGAAAACCGGATCACTGGCTGCGTGCACAAGCCAACGGTTCGATGGAGCGAAAGAATGTCTCCCGCGCAAGGCAAAGGCCAAAGGCAACGCACCGTACGTAACGTAACGTAGGCGAAGCTGAAGCGCGTGATGGAGAGCAGACCGCTACGCGTACGGCAGGCACACCCGCACCACACCAACCCCGACCGGACCCGGCACGTGCACCACGAGCCCGGGCTCGACCCGGACCCCTCGCAAATCCCCGAAACGCCCCCTGTCAGACGGGCCAGGCGCGGGGGCAGGACGGTAACTTCGCGTGCGTGCGTGCCACTAGATGAGATGAGATTCCCTTGGCCCGTTCGACTCTATCTCTACCCCGCGGACCCTTCTTCCTCCCCACCGCGCAAATCCAGACCAGACCAGAGAACCAAACCCTAGCCAGCTCGCTCCCCGCCGCGCCAGATCCCGCCGACCGATGGCCGCTGGCGCCGCTCCCGCTCCCCGCCTCGCCGCCGGCTTCTAACTAGCCAGCCGCGAGCAGAGCAGATCGGGCCGCGTGACAGCGGGCATGGAGGAGGACGCGGCCGCGGCCGTCGCGGCTGCTGCCGCGGCGCCCGACTCGTGGGAGACGGCCGATCTCGACGGGGCCATGAGCCGCCTGCTCCTCTCCTCCTCCCCGGCCCCCTCCTCGCGAAGGGTCTCCTCCTCGCCCGACCTCGCCGACGACCAGCAGCACGCGGCGCAGCAGGAGCAGGACCCCGCGCGCGGGGACGATCCGGTCGCGCAGGTCGACCAGTTCCTCCGCGAGGCCATCGAGAAGCCCCGCGAGCGCCTCCAAGGTACGGCCCGGCCTCGTCTCCGCGCTCCTCCTCCTCTTACTAGATACACGGCGTCTGCTCCCAGTTTTTGGTTGCTGCGAGTAGCTAGCTAGCTTTCAGGTGGATTTGTAGCTACTTGCGCGCAGGACGAGGAATTTGGAAAGCGTGCAAAATTTGGGAAGTAGGATTGTAGGTGCTTGTGCAGGACTAGGAGTTCGCATATTGACAAATTGGATGGCGATTTTGCGATTACTTGGCGGTATAAGTCAAGCTGCATATTGACAAATCGTGTGGTGATCGATTTTGTACTAACTTGGACGAGGAGTTCCTGCTGAGACACGCGTGTGTTCCTGCTGGATGCATGGGAACATGCTGCGATTACTTGGCGGCCGTAGCTCCGGAGCCTGTTCCTTGTTTGTGATTACTTGGCGGTACAAGTCGAACTGCATGCATGTATTGACAAATTGTGTGCCGATTTTTGTGCAAACTCTTGGACATGAAAACGCCATAAGACATGTGCTAAGATAGATAGCGGCTAACTTGTCTGTTCGTCTGGATTGCTCAAGTATCATCATGTCAGCTATTGAATACATTTGAACACTCTGAATTGTTTCATAGGCAGTTGCTTTACGTTGATCGGATTCCCCCCCTTTTAACCTGCTGTGTTGCATCATGTTTCTGCATCTTGTCTTACTGTGTGCTTAGATTCCTAAATATGAACTGATAGTTGAACATTGCTTGAATAGTTTTATTCTCTCATTGAAATCTTATCTCTCATTGCAGTGCTGCGGATGGAGCAAGACATTCTCAAGTTCCTTCGTGACCCTGGACAGACGCAGTTTGAGTTCCAGGGTCTTCCGACTTCGTACCTGCGTCTCGCTGCGCACCGTCTGGCACAGCATTATTTCCTGATATCGATCGCCCTGCCGGATAACAGCCTGCCTGATGGAACCAGCTCTCGGATCATCCTTCGCAAAACGTCGGCTGAATGCCGATTGCCTGCTGTCCGCCTAGCTGATATTCCAGTCAATCTCCCTCAAGAGGAGAGCAGCGCTGTGGCCACCAAAGTAGCTATTAAGCAAAGGCCTCAGAAGAATCACCATGGAGGCGCAGGTGCAGGTGCCAACTCTTCCAGAGGCAACCTTCAGAAAAGCGTTGAGGAGAGGAAAGAGGAATACAACAGGGCACGTGCTCGCATATTTAACAGCAGTAGTGGTAGCACTAGTCCGGTTGATGGAAGACCAGCTGATGAAGTGGTTTTGCCCAACACCCTACATAGGTCCACTTCCTTGGAGTTGAACTCAAACACCAGGTTCGGTGAATTGACTGAAGCTACCCTTGAAAGGAGTTTGACTAGCACTGCATCTAGCAGCAGATCAAATAATAGAAGCAGGATTGACAAGGAGCCTCCAGTCAATAGGGGCAGGCAAGGCAATAGGGTGGCGATATTTCGAGACCGTGACTCAGATCGCAAGGATCCTGATTATGACAGAAGCTATGACAGGTTTGCTCCACATAACACAGTTTCTTTTCGTTGCTAAATCTCATTTGGGGTTTCATGTGTCGTAATAAAGAACACCTGATTTGTGCTATTGATCTTTTGCTGCTGATTAATGTTTCCTGATGACACTACCCTCCATATAAACCACCAAAGCATGTGGCTAGGGGGGGGGGGGGGGGGGGGGGGGGGGGGGGGGGGGGGGGGGGGGGGGGGGGGGGGGGGGGGGGGGGGGGGGGGGGGGGGGGGGGGGGGGGGGGGGGGGGGGGGGGGGGGGGGGGGGGGGGGGGGGGGGGGGGGGGGGGGGGGGGGGGGGGGGGGGGGGGGGGGGGGGGGGGGGGGGGGGGGGGGGGGGGGGGGGGGGGGGGGGGGGGGGGGGGGGGGGGGGGGGGGGGGCTTTTTAATCACATGTTCTCATTTTCATTACAAGGACACACATATCCTTTTGATTGTGAACTTTATGACCAGTTTCCTCACCGCTGAATGGCCATTTCAGGTATATGCAAAGATTTGATCCTGGATTTGGATTTAATGGCGGCGCCTACACCATTCAACCTTTGTATGCTCCGGCTGTTACGTACAACACTGAGTTCCCCCAGCTTGGGTCACCACAAATGTCTCCTATTCCTGTTGAACAGCAGCAGCCTCATCCAATGGCTCAGCACATGCCTGGGCCCTGGTCGCCGGCTCAATCACCTAATGCAGTTGGCTACAGGCCTCCAGATGGTGTTATGCCACCCTACGGTCCTGGTCAAGCTGGTGCTCCTGTCAGGTCTTCTGTTTTCATGCATGCTTCCCAGCAATATGCCATGCCTTCACGCCCAGGAATCACATTTGTACATCCACAGGATTCCATGCGACCATTTGCACAGGTCTGTGTTTTTTCCTATAATTCGTACTGAGCTGATTTCCTAGAGTAATCTTTTGATAGCGGTTCTATATGTTCCACCAGTACCTACTAACCATGATGTATGGTTATATTATTCCTGCCTTTGACTGTTTTACTTCCTTTTTATGTTTTTGGCATACAATTTCCCTTTGAGCAAGCCAACTTTTGTTTTTTACCTCGAGTGTTCAGTGATAGACATTTTTCTAATGATTTTAGTTTCTATATTTGGAGATGTAAAATGTTACCTAGGCAGTATACACTATAAATTCGTATCTATGAGGTTGGAAAGTGGGAAATGTGTGCATGAAACTTTTTCATAAGATTGAATCCTATACTATGTACTTGCAGAGTTTCCTTCTGTCTTGACACACCACATGTTTTTTTTGCAGACTCACCACCAACAACAATCTGAAGCTAGTCTACGCTTAGCCCGGCCCCGGTGAGGGGCCTGGGCATGCCTGCTCCTGCCAGCACGCGCCGAACTTCCAACTCAAATCGGATGAGATATCCTTCTCATTTCTGGCTGGCAGGAGCAGGCATGAAAGAACCGAGAAGCGCCGGGCCGAGCTAGTCATCCGCCTGATCCTGTCATGCCCGTGCGCTTCTCGGTGTTGTTCCTCCCTGCACATTGAGATGCAGGCGGGGCACCGTACTCCTTCAACGGTGGAGTAAACTGCAGACAGTTGCGTGGGCCTCAGAAGTCCATGACACATGGAAAGAAGCTGAGAAGTCTAGGGCAGAGCCGGTCGCCGTCTCGCCCTTGCTCGGTTTCATTGTTCTTGGTGATGCTGCTTCCCCTTGCATACTTGAGATGCAGGAGGGGCGCCTGTTGCCGCCACTGGCTCCTCGGACCACGAGTGGCGCCACATGGGCCGCAAGAGAATAGAAGACAATGGTGTGGGGGCATCCAGCATGTGTATTGACGGCCAGGACCTGGGTTAGTCCAGTGATCTTTGTGTTCTGCTTCTTCACTTCATCCTTTTGATGATGAAACTAACGACGATGAACTGCCACGTGCAGCTGCCCGGCTGGAGCGCTAGGCCCGGCGCTCCCCTTGCCTCCAGCCGAAGCGGCAGCATGGTGGCTTGAAGCTGCGCGGCGTGAGATGGAGTGGAGGCAAGCTGCATCGACTGCCGCCTGGCATGCCACCCTTGCTCCCAGTGTCTGCAGGGAACTGCCGCCGCTGATGATGATGACGACGACGACGAAGAGTTTCCAGTCCTGGCTTTGTGTTGTCTCAAGATTCTTGTTCATTCAGACTTGGTAGTAGCAGTAGTAGAGTACCAGTATCTGTGTCTGTACATGGTAGTAGTTGGGGGTGAGTGACCCCCGACTTGTTTATTAATTATAACTATGTTGCTGCTGTTGTTAAGATCCATTAGTGCTTTGAACTGAATTCGTTGCGCGTATGCATGTGTCATGTATGTGTGGTTTGGGATTGTCGTGGTTCTTGCGTCAGCAGGGTACCATAAATAAATGATGTGCTCTCCTACTAGCTTTCAGTTGCGGTGGTGCACTTGCTGGCCTTCGGTTAGAGCATCTACAACCGGAGCCTCCATATCCGCTCCACACGGTTTGGGCGGCCTGTTTGGTATTTTGCCCGGTCAGATTGACACCCAACCAGACTGACAAAGTCGAACATTTAGGCTGGCTTTCCTAAACGTCCGGACTGATTGGCACTCTCCATACCCAGCTTATATCTGCCATGCCGGTTTTGAGAAATGGGGCTCATCCCAAACCCGCTCCAAATTGACTAGATCACCAATTCAACCGCACTCCCTCCGCGTATGTCCTTCATTCCCATGTCCGCGCAGCTGCCCTCGTTGATCTCGTTGTCGACTACTTTGTCACCATTGACATGGATGATGCCTCGGCGGAATTTGATGGGGATCCCGACCGTGGTGGTTAGTTGCAAGGCGGAGAATGTCGCCCGGAGAGAGCGCCGTCGGAAGCAGCGTGAGCGTGAAGCGGTGGGGAAGGTAGCTGCGGAGAGGGGCAGTGTGGAGATGGCCAGCGATGACGAGATGGATTTGGGCGTGGACAGTCTGGCAAGCCCGAGCGATCCGTCCGTCGTGCCCGCGGGAAAAAGAACTCGTCGGCAAAAGCCTGACTCCGTTCCGGCCTCCCAGTGGTCGTGCATCCCGGATAGCTTTCCGGAAGACGCCAAGGACACGATGGCCGACTCGCCGCAACTCCAAATGCATCGGATAACGGCGGGCAAGGCTGGCGCCATGCATGCCCACATGTTGTTCGACAATATGCCCCAATAAGACCCGGTACATTCTTTGCCCCCATGACATTTGCATTGGTTGATTCATTTGTTGCACATACCATTCGATCAATCTTGTAAGATGATAGTTTAATTGTTATGCATATTGTAGGACGAAATAATGCTAAAGATGATAAATGATGCTCAAAAGCCTTTGCATTTTCTATACCAAGGATACGAATTTTCTTTTATTTGAAGTCGGAAAACAATCACACGCTAAAAAGAAGAAGGCAGTGAAGCCAAGAGGTCCGACATTCACACAGTTTGAAAATGTTTTGTTGGTTGGCCACAAGCATAGTGTGGAACCGAGAGAAAATTGTCAAATATTGGTAAAAAAAAATCACAAAATTTATCATGAGCAAAAACACTATGTGATGTCGCACCCAATCGATAGGGACCGCAACATGTGCTCTCTCCAACATATATGGTCCATCAACCAAGAGAACGTGAGCAAGTTTGTTGGTTTCCTCAAACAAGTGGCTGGTAGGAACCACATTGGCATCAGAGTCCAAAGCCATGCATCTTTGGCGACGAGTTTGTACCAACAAACTGAGAAGAAGCCATTCACTTTGTTCCATTGTTGGATGAAATTAAATAGGAAATAGAAGTGGCAAACTGTCCTTGAGGACATCCAATACAACACCAAGGATAAAAAAAAATGATGGATAGCTCCAATCTCAATTGGATTGGATGACGAAAAAAAAATTGGTGGGGTGGACATACAAGCCATCGTGTCAAAGAGGAACCGCAAGCGGTGGGAAACAAGTAAGAGAGGATCGCGCGTGATAGCGCGGAAAGTAAAATGTCTGCCACTTGAACGGGAATTTTTTTTCACCAAGAAGGTTGAGAAGGAGAGGTACAAATCTTCATAGATGTGCAAAGGGAGAAGATGAAGTTCGACCGGGAGCGGTTGAACATGAAGAGGGATAAAATAAAATGGGAGAGACAAGAGAAGTATGCAAAATGAGAGCTTGAAAGGCGACGACAAGAAATTGAGCTCGAGAGGGAGAGAGAAGTTGAGGGTTCTGAGAGAGACGGAGGAGTATAAGATCATGTTGTAGGACACTAGCATCTTGGATGATGAAGACAAGAAGTGGTTGATCGGCATGAAGAAGACAATCAACGGCCTCGACAATGATGGTGTTTATTGTTTATTATTGTATCGTTTATCTATGTATAAACTGTCAATTTTTTTTGCCATGCAATGAATTGTGTCAAATTGCTTAACTGGTGATGAATTTGTGCTATGATCGACGTGCATGAATAGGGTTGGGCATATGAGGAGTGTGATTATCCGGAGGACAAAGGAGGACCCGCCCGACGTTGTGGGCGCGCCGACGGACGTATAGGTGTCCGGATTTGCCCAGTTCAGTTGTAGTATTGTATATGCTCTCTTAAACTGCTGTTTTGCTGCTACTTGCATATTCATAATCCATGGCACAACAAACAGTAAGGTTTCCTTTGTTTCATACAATAGGAATATCGTAGGAATAGAAAATTTGTAGGAAATAAGATGCCATGTATCTCAAATCCTATGAATAAGAATAGTAAAAGAGATGTCCTTTGGTTCACATCATAGAATTTTTTCATTGAGTCTAGGCTATTTTTTTTTATGAAATGGAGGATATGAAGAATTGTTTCATAGGAATAAGATTCTATTCCTACAAATCAATGGACCCTAAAAGAAAATTTTCCTATAGAAAATTTTCCTATAGGAATTCTCCAAAATTCCGTCAAACCAAAGGAGGCTAAAGAATTCTACAGTCTATTCTCTCTTTCGATCGCTTTGAAACGAAAAGCAAAACAAAATAAAAAAATCAAAATAAAATATTGCAGTACCAAATCTGATTTGAAGTCAAACCCATGATCAGTCCTCGTATTCCGAAAGGCCTCGTGTCTGGCGTCGATCGAGATATGCGGTGATGTGCTTCGGCTTAGGATAGACTCATTTGCGCTGCAGCTTGCTTTGCGGTGTTGTCCGTCTTTAGGCTTTGGCCTTGCCCGGGTGCGGTGTTTGTGCCGCCCGTTTGTTCGCTGCGAGTGGTAGTTTCTTGTGACCAAATCTCTGCCTTCTATATAGCTATGGTACGCCTAAGCGTACGCTCGAAAAAAAAAACCCCTCATCAGCCCTTTTCTCTCTCTGGGCCGGCAAACAACAAACACTCACACGGCCTCTGCGGCCCATCGCACCGTGGCAACGCGCGGGGATCGGACGGCCGTGGCTCCCTCCAGGCACCAAATCCGACGGCCAGCAGCGACCGCAACCGCACCCGCCACGCTATCCCCACCGAAGCTTGGGGTTTCTAGAGCCCTCCTCGAGCCACTCCTCCCTCCTCGCGCCGCCCCTCCGCTCCTCCCCAAACCCTAGGCCACACCAGGTGAATCGGCGACCGGTGAATCGACCCGTCCCCGCGGCGAGCCATGAGGTAACACCGCCCGCCCGCCCGCCCGCCTGCCGCCGTCCCCCGCTTCCCAGTGCGGTCGATCGATTGGTTTCCCGCGCGAGCGACCGTCGGACGGCTTCGCCGACGCCGGCGCGCGCTGGATGGATGGATGTGGATCGTCCCGTCCGAGCCGTAGTTCGTGCTGGGAGAACCAGCGCCTTCTAGAGATCCGCGAGGTCTCGCTCCAGCGGAGGCCGAGATGGATGGATGGATCGATAGATAGATCTCGCGCCTTTGTTTAGACCGAATAAAATTCTGATGAATATAAACGTCGTTTTTTTTATGATTCTGATGAGTGGCGGGAACTCGCTTGTTGTAGACTGGGTTCATACCAGTCCCCCGTCGTCTAGTTACCTGGGGTTTACATACGTACATACATGATTTTGGGACAGATCTCTGCCGACCTCCCTGCTGTGGGTGCATCAGACACTGTTCCCGTGCTGTTCTGTTACTTCAACACGTTATCAGATTCTTATCTCGAGTAGTAAGTAATCAGTTGGCTGTTTGCTCCTTTGCGGCGGTAATTAACATTTGGAGTTTGGTACGCAGCAGTTCTTCGTCTAGTTGTCTTGGATCTTACTGTTAAGACATTACCGGTTTCGTGTCTGGAGTAGTAGTAATCAGTTTGCTGTTTGCATCTACGAGGTGTAGAAGAATCTACCGCTGCTCTGGTAAATAGTTGGGTGTTTATACTCCCTTGTGACCTCAATTAACACGAGGTGGTTCGCTTCATATCAGTTCTTAGTCTGATTCTCGTGGATTTTACACGGTTTGTGGCTACTGTGTGATGCAGTGTAGACTGTTCATGTACTATATCTGTTACCTTTCGATAGCTAAAGTATGTCCGTTTCAAGTTTGTTTGCCAGGTGGTTTGTCAGCAGTTGGTTGCAACTTTAGAGTGTAGTTGCAAGAGCTGTTTAGATGTGGGATGTTTTGCGCTTCATTCAAATGCCCTTCTTTTGACATTGTATATGCTCTGCTTTGCAGTAAGCTGCAGACCGACGTCCTCAAGGAGGCCATCACCCAGGTGGTGGCGGACGCCAAGGAGAAGAACAGGAAGTTCACCGAGACCGTCGAGCTCCAGATCGGCCTCAAGAACTATGACCCGCAAAAGGACAAGCGTTTCAGCGGCTCTGTCAAGCTGCCCCACGTCCCTCGCCCCAAGATGAGGGTCTGCATGCTTGGTGATGCCCAGCATGTGGGAGAGGTATGCACCGTCTGCTGCTACTGCTATTCAGTTCTCCTTTTCCTCTGTAACAAAGATGGTGATGTTTAGTTTTCATTCCGTTCGTGCCATGAGCAATCACTGGTCATGAGAATTTTTAGCTGTGCTGATAACTTTGTTACATCTAATGAATGTTATTTGCATGTTAGTATTTTGGGCTCTTTAAGCTGATAGTAGTGTGATACTGTGATTACAATCTACTCTTTACATGCGTTATGGCATCATGCCGTGGGATGTTGACCTGTGCTAGAATCTTCTTTTATTATTATATCGTTGTCTAGTCTTAAGCTAGTGTAATTCTACAAGGGATTATATTTATTGGGCTCATTTGAACCCAACACTAATGAATGCCTCCGCCTTTTTGTAGCTGATATGACAACTAACTTTGTTACATCACATGAATGCTATTTGTATCTAAGTACTGTAGTCTGAAGTGATAGCTGGACCACTGTTCTTGTAACCTTTCTCATAGCTTATGTTTATTTTTAGTATTTACATTTGCTTATTCTTCTAATTGCAGGCTGAAAAGATTGGTCTTGATTCCATGGATGTTGAAGCTCTTAAGAAGATGAACAAGAACAAGAAGCTTGTCAAGAGGCTTGCCAAGAAGTACCATGCTTTCTTGGCCTCGGAGGCTGTCATCAAGCAGATTCCACGTCTCCTTGGTCCTGGTCTCAACAAGGCAGGCAAGTATCTTATCTGTGTTAGTTTACTTGTCTCAGCTGGTTGGTTTACTTCTCGTGGTTAGAAGTTAGAATACCCTTTCTTTGGTCATGTCTTCATGTAGATGCGTGTCTTTATGTCTTTTCTGTCTTGGGCTTATTGATTGTTATATTTATGGGTTTATTTTTTCTGTGATCAATTATTTTCTTGGTGAACCTTCTAAGCATGTTTATTTGCAGTTTGTCTCGAGATGCATTAGAAGCCTCTTTTGTCAGGTGGATACTTATCCATATGGCCGTGCACAGTTGCAGACAACCCATATAATTTTCATTTGCATCTATGTTTTTGCAGAACATTCTGACATTTTCTAGAGCATAACTGCATTATGTGGCGTCCTAATATTCTGCGCCCTATCTGATGAGAGTTTCATAGTCCATCCTTGTTGTGCATAACATAGATGGCTTCACCATCCTTGTTCTGATCATGCATACTGAGTGGTTTGTGCTGGTGGCATTACAGGCAAGTTCCCGACTCTGGTTTCTCACCAGGAGTCTCTGGAAGCCAAGGTGAATGAGACGAAAGCGACAATCAAGTTCCAGCTCAAGAAGGTGCTGTGCATGGGCGTCGCGGTGGGCAACCTGTCGATGGAGGAGAAGCAGATCCAGCAGAACATCCAGATGAGCGTCAACTTCCTGGTTTCCCTGCTCAAGAAGAACTGGCAGAACGTGAGTCCCGTTCAGACCTCGCTCCCTCTTGAGCTTCTGTTTTGTCTTCTCCCGTGCCAGAGTGCAAGTGAAACTTTGCACCCTCTGAGTTTCTGTTCTGTCTGCTCCTGCGTCGAGTGCAAGTGATTTTGCCCAAAAGACTCAAGTTAGACAGGATATGACATGACATTGGTTATTCCTTCGCATTTGCAGGTGAGGTGTCTGTACATCAAGAGCACCATGGGGAAGCCGGTCCGGGTGTTCTAAGCTCGTCCCCCTGCCGCCCTATATCAATGCTACCTACAGTACTGGACCTCCTTACTATGTTCAAGCTTAAATATGTCTACTTGTCATAGTTTTTATCGAATTTTGCGCGTGTCCTGGTTAATGAAGATGATGAAAGACCACTACTGTTTCCCCTGAGCTGTGATTCTGATGGAACAATATGTTCATCAAGATCATTCCAGTACCTGTTATATATAATGTTGTGGTTGCATGTTTTGTACCCTCGTATGTTTGTCGGGCCTCTGATGCATCTGTTTGTCGTCGTGCCTTTCTATATGATCTGTACCCGTATATAGGGTTAGAATAACTTGTTGGATACACTTGATCCGTTGGTGCAGAGTTGGCAAAACCTGATGCTTTCGACTGTTGGTTTGCTTCAGCCTCTGCCTAGCTAGCAGCAGCATTTTTGAAATTTCTCAAATCCTCAATATGAATGATGTGCGATATTACATGCAAATTAACTAGTTTTGAGAGGTTCAGCAACTCGCATTGGGGGATCAACAACAAATCAGGTACAACCTGACTAATAGGAGTTGTTGATACCGCAACAACAAAGGATCAACGCCGAACCTTAGTCATGGAACAGCAGATTTTTATTCTTAATCTGGAGGATTTAGGATATTCATACCAAAGTTCTTAATATAAGAATTACAAGATCCTCATGGCCCTGTGGCAGCTATTCAATGTCTTCGGAGCACTTGTTGTCATGCTGAACACTAGAGCCATGCTGCATAGAAAGAACATCATTGAAGACTACTCTTGTGTCATCAGTGGGCAACATTCTAGAGAGTAGAGGCTATGGATCATTTTGCCCAGGCCTCGTGACACTATTTATGGTCATATTGTGAACAGTAACCGAAAAAATATATATATTGTGAATTGTTTCCAAAAATTCTGAATTTTGTGTGGATTTCCGCGTTAGTGTCGCAAGCATTTTTGACAATTTTCATGCGAGAAGGAGCAGTAGTGTTTCGTCGGTGAAAAAAAAACAAATTTAGGGTGACATTTTGGGTTAACATTTGGTGTCCGATTTTTTATTTTATTTTGGCACAGGCCAAAATGTTTGACCCTTTTGCCTAAAACTTTGCAGGTAGCATTTGAATGTGACTATGAATACATAAAAAAAATGTTGGGATTTTCTTGACATTTAAAAAATCATTTTCGCGCGCAAGAGCACGTGCTGCCGGGAGCCAAATTGGATTTCCACATCTTGGGCTCCAAATCAGATAGTACATCAATCATCATCTTGCAATCCACTGGCAAGAACCAAAAATCATCCCCAAACAACGATCCAGTATTGTTGGATCATCGTTAATTCATAATACTCAAACTGATTTCGTAGCAATAAGAGCTTGGAGTATTACATTACGATGCTAGAGAATATAACTGTAATTAAACTGGACGGCGGTCGATCGGATAGTGATCATGTTGGTACTCGTAGTCGTAGTCGAGCAGCTGCTGCATCCACTGGTCGTCCGGTGGCGGCGGGGCCAAGTACAGCTGGGACCACGGCTCGCCGTCGTCGCCGCCCTCTTGCATCCACTGTCCGTCGAAGACGTCATGACCCGCCTCCACCGGCGACAGCGGTTGCAGGAAATGATACGGTTCGCCGTCGTCGCCCTCTTGCATCCACTGGCCGGCCAGGACATCATAACCGGCTTCCTCCGGCGGCAGCAGCGGCGGGAGTTGGTACGGCTCGCCGTCGTTTCCGCCCTCTTGCATCCACTGGCCGGCCAGGACATCATGACCCGCCTCCTCCAGCGGCGGCAGCGGCTGCGGGAGCTGGTGGGCATCCGCCGCAGCCGGTGGCGGAGGAGCATCAAAGACGGCATGGCCCTGTTCCTCCGGCGGCGGCGGTTGCGGGAGCTGGTGGGCGTCGGCCGCGGCCGGCGGCCGAGGAAGCCACCACGCCGGGGCCGGAGGAGCGGGAGCGGGTTGACCCGCAGCAGCAGCAGGGTCGTCGTCCTCGGGGAGCGGGATGGGGAACAGCTCCAGGAACTCTTCTTCTTGGGACTGTGACCACGGCTGGCCGCCGTCCTCCTCCAACTGCCTCCACCAGTCGTCGGAGAAAGGGAATGGCTCTTCGGGCTGCGGCTCCATGACCAGCTCGTCGTAGGGGTAGGGCCACGGCTCCGCCGGCTCCATGATCAGCTCGTCGTAGGGGTAGGGCTCCGCCGCCATGGACGCCGATCGAGATCGATCTCGCGCGGTTCTTCGAGTTGGATTGGATGGTGTGGTTCCTCGATCGATCTCCTGCTCTTTGGTGTCGTGTGGGCTGCTGTGTATATAAGCGGCCGGCCTGGGTGAATCCGAGTCCGAGTCCGAGTCCGGCAAGGAGTCCAACTCAACCAGAAAAAAGGCCCAATACGTGATACATCTTGGGGCATGTTGCAGATTGAGTGGAGGACGTGCTGAGCCTAAAGCAGAATTTGCAAATTCTTCTCCGTGTCATGAGGCTGGGCTTCCATACTATTTGCTACCTCAGCAATACTTACTTACACTCTTTGCTAAAAAAGAAGCAATACTTAAACTCGGCAAGTTTCTAAAAAAAAAAAAACTTACATTCGGCATATTTCTGAAACAACAAAAAAAGTATGTTCTGCATTCTTATATTAATAGTATTTTTTTACCTTGCATATATTAGCATGTATATATATGACCCTTTTTCTTTTACCAAATCACTCCATGATTATAAGACGTGCATTGCACGTACTAGTATTAGTTTTAGTTTACAGAGGGAGTAACATCAAAACTAATACCACATAAATAAAATAATCCCAGACCAAATTTCCTTCTACTTAAGTATTATTATTCATATAAGTTTTGAGCATTTATATGGCTTTAAAGCGCACACAACATAACCATAAATCCTTTTAAAGCAGAGAAAAGTGTTTGAAATTCGGGATAGCCCCAAAAAAGACAAAACCCAGTAAGTCGGACAGAGCCTAGCCCATTCTCACCGGAGGCAGAAGAGAGAATGGATGTTCACCATAAACCCTGGCGTCTGGCCAGTTTGCCGATGCGCGTCGATGGGACAGTGCATGTGACTCTGTCAAACTCGTCGACCACGTCGCGACCATGGTGCGCACTGGCCAGGAGCGTGAGGGAGAGATGGCGTGCCGAGCATGAGGGGGCGATGGCGACACACATGACAGGAAGGCCCAACTCCTTTATGTAAGTCCCCAATCTCTTTTCTTTAGGTTTTCAGTAGTAATTCTGGGCAAAGGGCAGGGAACACATATATGCTAGTAGCAGGTTAGCAGGTATATATGCTACTCCCCAAAGGAGGAAAATAATCGTCGTCGTTCGACATGACAGATTTATCCATGACCAAATTACTTATGGATCCGTTAGTGCAGACTAGTTTTGTAGTAGTGTATTGTCTCTTCGAACAATGATACAATAGTACATGTTTGCTTTATTTTTTTTACAGCAGTACATGTTTGCTAGTTCCATATACACCATAATATGTTACCTTTCATATCAGTTATAGAGGAAACAACACTTTTTAACCAAGTAGCTAGGTAGGTAGCAGAGAAGAAACCACATGATACAAATTAATTATCCATAGCCACATGCACTACATCACAGGAAAGGTGATGCCGGCATGCAAATAATCAACACGATCTTCACAAGCTTTAATCGTAGATAGCTCGTCGCTGGCACGTCGTGCCGTTGGCCTGCGGGATGGAAGCGGCTCCAGGCACCGAACTGCGACACTGAGCATGCAATATATTTCTATGGCGGATTCAGCACCCGGGAGGGCAAGCCTGGAGTCCAGCAGATCCTGCATGCACACAAAATTGTTCTTGGTGGCCAACGAGAGGGATGAGAGCAAATCGCCTGGATGAGATCCCATAAATAGCTCCAAAACGAGCACTTCGAAGCTGTATACATCACATTTCTCTGTAACGTTTTCTGTATATGCCAGCTCTGCAATTAATACAAATAAATTAGTGCATATGTTACAACTGAGAAGTTCAAAGTCCATAATAGTCATTAGATTACATCATTCTTTCCATCTATGTACACATTTTTGCCAAAACTGCAAAAAAAAAATGGTAGATAAGGTTTTTAGTTTTGTTTACCTGGGGCAAGGTAGCCTTTCGTCCCAGCTAGCCTTGTGAGATTTTGGCCATAAATATTGAGTATTTTAGCTGTACCAAAGTCAGAGATGCAGGCTCTAAATTCTTGATCAAGCAAAATATTGTTGCTTGTTATGTCTCTATGGACTATTGTTGACGAACAATCATGGTGCATGTATGCCAAAGCATGAACCACATCCAATGCAATACATATCCGCCTTCTCCAATCCAATTCAATTGCCCTTTCATTGTCCTTCAACATTTTTGCCAAGTCTCCTCTCTCCATATATTTATAGATAAGGAACCTGCCTTGGCTAGAGGAACAATTACCCAAAAGTTGTACGATGTTTCGATGACGAATCTGCACCAATGCCTCAACTTCACGATTGAACAACTGCTCGTTCATGCAACACTCATCTTCTATCATGTGCATCTTCTTCACTGCAAATATTTCGCCTGTTGCAAGTATAGCTTTATAGACAGATCCATATCCCCCGGTTCCTATGCAATGCATCTCGCTAAAATGGTTGGTTGCTTCAACTATTTGCTTGAACACATTTACCCCATCAAAACTCCAAATAGAGAAGACTTTTTCTTGTGTTACTTTATCATTGTTGGTTTCCTTGATTTTCTTTCTTTCACGCCAGAACAACAATATCATCACAATAAGAATAAGACATATCAAAGCCAGAACAGGAGCTAGTACAAGTATTTTGTATCCTTTCCACTTGCCTCTGCTCTGATTTACACTATTACAAGGGGGTAGCCCATTCACCACACCACATAGCATCTTATTATGCATGAACCGCTGGTTTGGAGCTCGTTGGAAGAGCTTACTGTTTGGGACTGGCCCTTCCAATTCATTATAAGATACATCAATGGATGTCAAGCTTTCCATACTCTGAAATGATGATGGGATGGAGCCATTTAGATCATTATGTGAAAGATTCAGATTTTCTAGCATGCTCAAACCACTAAGTTGGCTTGGTATTGCCCCAATAAATGAATTGTCACTTAAATCCAATTCATATAAATTGCGCAATGACCCTAGCTCGGCATGGATGTTTCCAATGAAGTTATTGTGATTCAACTTTAAAAGGCGAAGTTTCAAACAATGCTCAATTGAATATTGTACCGAACCATTTAGGTTATTTGATGACAAATCCAGTAACTCCAGACTGGACAGTGCTCCAATTTCTTGCGGAATACTTCCATGCAACAAACTGTCCGAGAGGCTCAAGTTGAACAATTTTTTCAGATTGCCTAGTGCACTTGGAATCTCTCCTTCAAGCTTGTTTGATGAAAGATCAAGTAACCCTAGTTGAGATAGTTGCCCCATACTTGCGGGTATTTCCCCCGTAAGGTTGTTGCTTGAGATTCGTAGCATCTGAAGATTATGGCAATCCCCCCAGAGAAAAGATAGTTGACCAAATAGATTGTTTGATCTCATATCCATGTAGACAAGATTTGGATAAACCCCCATCTTGGAAATATCTCCTTCTATCTGATTCCTTTCAAGACGAACTCTAACTAGGCTTCTGCAGTTTATCAAACTTGACGGCAAAGGCCCATTGAGATTGTTGTCAAATGCGATCAATGTCTTGAGCATGCCGCCAACACACAAGCTTGGCGGCAAGGGACCAGAGAGATTGTTACCCTCAAATTGTATATAGTTGAGATTCATTAAGGTGCCAATTTCTTGTGGAACATGTCCGGAGAATTGGTTATCATTAAGGAATAAGGTATTGAGCTTTGTCATATTTCCAAAGGTATTGGGGATGCAACCCATGAGTTTGTTTTTGTCAAGTTCCAAGTCTTCTAGGTTCACCAAGTAACCTAGTTCTCGAGGAATGCCCCCTGAAAGTTGGTTTCCCCCTAGGTTCAAGGTAGTAAGCTTTGTCAAGTTTCCCAAGGCATTGGGGATGGAACCAAAGAGTTTGTTTCTATGAAGTTCCAAGTCTTCTAGATTCACCAAGGACCCTAGTTCTCGGGGAACATGCCCGGAAAGTTGGTTATCATATAGGTACAGCGTAGTGAGCTTGGTCAAATTTCCAAAGGTATTGGGGATGGAACCCAAGAGTTTGTTTTTGTAAAGTTGCATGTCTTCTAGACTCACCAAGGAACCTAATTCTTTAGGAATATCTCCGGAGAGTTGGTTACGGAAAAGGTACAAGGTAGTGAGCTTGTTCAAATTTCCAAAGGTATCGGGGATGGAACCCGTGAGTTGGTTGTTTTGAAGCAACAAAAGTTCAAAATTCACCAAGAAACCTAGTTCTCGAGGAACATGTCCAGAGAGTTGGTTCTCATATAGGGACAAGGTAGTGATTTTGGTCAAATTTACAAAGGTATTGGGGATGGATCCCATGAGTGTGTTGTTGCTAAGATCCAACAATTCTAGATTTACCAGGGAACCTAGTTCTTGAGGAATATGCCCGGATAATTGGTTATGATATAGGGACAAGGCAGTGATATTGGTCAAGTTTCCAAAGGTATTGGGGATGGAACCCACTAATTGGTTGTTGTGAAGCAACAACACTTGCAAATTCACAAGATAACCTAGTTCTCGAGGAACATGTCCAGAGAATTGGTTACGATGAAGATACAAGGTAGTGAGCTTGGTCAAATTTCCAAAGGAACCGGGGATGGAACCCGTGAGTCTGTTTTTGGCAAGTTCCAAGTCTTCCAGATTCACCAAGGAACTTAGTTCTGGAGGAACATGTCCGGATAGTTGGTTATCCCATAGGTACAATCCAGTGATGTTAATCAAACTCCCAAAGGTATTGGGGATGGAACCTATGAGTTTGTTGCTGCTAAGTGCTAACTCCTCTAGTTTCACGATGTAACCTAGTTCTCGAGGAAGATGTCCAGATAACTGATTACCATCAAGGTACAAGATGGTGAGCTTAGTGCAATTCCCTAGACTTCTTGGAATGGGGCCTGTGAGGTTGTTGGTGGAAAGATCTAACCTGATCAACTTGTTTAGGTAGCCTAGTTCAATGGGTATAGGACCAGACAAGTGGTTGTTTGACAAGTCCAACCCAACGAGACTCTCTAGGTGTTTTATTTGTCTCGGTATTTGACCGGAGAGTCCATTCCCCTGGAGCAGTAGGTGGCGGAGGTTTGGCAAGGATGATGCTAAAGCGGGTAGAAAGGGGCCTCTTATCTGATTGTAGGGTAGTCGGATACTCGTGAGAGTATGCAACGCCGTGAAGTTGAGGGCCTTCAGCTCCGATCTCAGCCGCAACCCCCGTAGAGAGATCTCGGTGATGCTTGCCTGATGCTCGCCACACCTGATGCCGTACCAGCCGCATGGCCGTGTTGTGGTGTTTCCCCAGGATTGGAGCTGGGCTGGGGGGTTCTGTATGGTGGCTTTCCAGGCGAGGAGGGCTCCTGCCTGTTCTTCCAGGAGGGATGGGGGTGGCGCTGCCATGGCCCGGGGAAAGGGAAACGAGGCTAGCAGGAGAGCGAGCGAGACAAGCTTTAGGTGAGGGGAGGTCTCCATGGCGGCTAGTCGCATGGCAGCTGGAGTAGGTTATTGGTTTTGTGCCTGTGAAATTGATCCATGGAGTGTTCTTATGTAGGTGCACCTCTCGTCATGGGGGCGGAGGGGAGAGACTAGCACCCAGTCGTCGCAAGAAGACGGCACCAAGAATGCTATACGCTGACTTATATTGATATACCGTGAAATGCTGGGCTCTCGTACTGTCCATGCATTACACACACACACACACAGAGACGTGGAAATTCTGTTACTCTCAACTGCTGAAGTATAAAAAAAACTGTGTCCACGCAAAATGAATTCTGGATCGCTGTGAGCTGCGGCGCCGATTTTTTGGACTGGTACTAAATCCCGATGGAGACGGACAAGTCGCTGTTAGTGGAGATCGAGAAAAATCACTGTTTGATTCCCTGCTGAAAAATACACTGCTGATTTATTGGACTAGTGACTAGCGAGTGATATGGTTGGACTCTGACATGCCGACATGCTTCTCGACGGAGTTTATTACCAATAATGGATACGATTGTACTGTACTACCTCCGTCCTGGTTTATTGGTCCCTTGTAGTTTGTGCCAAATTTTGATCAAATATTTAACTAAAAAATGTTAATGCATGTCACCAAAATTTATATTGTTGGATTCGTATTTGAACATATTTTTCAATGATATTATTTTTTATGAGACGCATTAACATTTTGTAGTTAAATCTATGATCAAAATTTGGCACAAAATACAATGGGGACCAATAAATCAGGCCGGAGGTAGTACTACCATGCCCTTATACTATCTGTGTGCTTGAAAACTGTTATTATTACAAGAAAAATAAAGCACGGTCATATACTATCGGCGTTTCGAAGTGTGCCCGTATCTAGGCTTTCTTTAATTATGTGCTTGAAGCTTTGCTACGAGGCAATTAGTTGACCCACTTTATCACCTATTTTTTCCTCTAGAGAATAAAATGTTGATCTGCGGTAATAATAATAATAATAATAATAATAATAATAATAATAACAATAATAATAATCCAATCATTTCTCTCTAAGTGGAATATTCCAGGGAAAGGGAAAACCTTGAGTTCCAGACCAGTGATGGGGTCAAATCATTATGTTTTGATGGGGTCAAATCATTATGTTCCAGCTTGTTCCAATACATTCGTTAAAAGTTTGTTTATTTAGGTGTTTGTAACAACCCTCTGGATGATGTGATCACAACCTAATCTATCACGTTGTTCATAAACCGATATAGAAGACATAGGTGGCGTCAAGCAACATGATAGTAAAGATTTCATTTCTCCAATGATGTTGTGTGCGCGGTCGGTGCTAATGAGGAGGGGCTGGCCAAAAAAAACTAAATTAAAATGGATTATTTGGAAAAAAGATGTTTTTTTGAAATAATTGAAATCATTCTATGAAAATAATTGAAATCATCTTTGAAAATTAATGAAATCATTAATTTGAAAAAAGATAAAATATTTATTTTTAATAAATTATAATTGGTCCTTTCAAACAAATAGAAATCAATCATTCAGAAAAAAATTGAATTGTTAATTGGAAAATAAGTCATTGAAAAAAATTCAAAATATCTCTTTTAAGCAATTGAAATTAGTCTTTTGAAACAACTGAAATCGGTCTTTGCAAACAATTGCACTCTGTCTATTAAGATAATTGAAAGCAGTGAAATAATTCAAATTGATCTCTTGTATAATTTACCGGATTATTCCCTGGGGTTGCATCTGATTCTTTGAGTAATCTCAGGTTCAATTCAATGTGTGGAACACCAGAACCTTGAATGACCTTTTTCCGGCTAGGCTGTCTGGTGACGAATTAGAGCATCCACTCCTGTTAGAGCATCTCTAGCAGACCCCGTATATCCCACGAAACTGTAAAATAACCGATAGTTTTCAGTTTCGGGCGGAAAAAGTAGCCCGAATAGACTCCTTATACACCTTCGACCTTTAATTTTTTTTAAAGGGTGCGGTAAAAAACTTCTCTCGATCCGCAAAAACACAGTTTTCGCATCCGCTTCTACGGTGCACTGTATCGGGAAAAAGCAGTTGGCGGGAGCCCAACTGCCACGGAAATTTCCACATCCGACGTCCGCATCCGCCGTCCCGGACGCCGCCCCGCCCGTCCCTCGACGCTGGCAGCCCGGCCGCGTCCGCCGTCCACGCCGCCCCGGTCCCCTGGCCGCCGGCCGCCCGCCCCGGTCGTCCGCCCCGGCCGAGTCTCTCGCTAGGGGGACGGAGGAGCTAGCTAGCTAGCTCGCTCCTGGATGCATTCGAGCTGAGCTAGCTAGCTAGCTCGCTCCTGGATGGATTCGAGCTGGCTGAGCTAGCTAGCTAGCTCTGGCTACCCCGACGGAGGAGCTAGCTAGCTCCTGGATTGGCCGCTTCGTGCGCTTCGTATTTGGTCGTCTGCGGCTCCGTTTTTGGCCGCTTCGTGCGCTATCCGTCGGTTTCGCGGGAGCAAGCTAGCTGACCATGGACACGAGAGGAAGATGAAGACATGGGGAAAGAATATAAGCGAATATTCGGTTTTACAGTTTAAGTTTGAGGGGTCTATTTTGCCGCAGCTAAAACCGACCCTTAAAACGCGTTTTCCGCTAACTGTAAACGCGTTATAAGAGTCCGCGTTATAAGGGTCTGCTAGAGATGCTCTTATCCGAGTGGACATCCTGGTCTTTGCTCGGTGAATTGAGGGAAGAGCCATAAAACATGAGATGTTCCTGGTCTTCACGGCATGACGCCAAACTATTGTTTCTACAACACTGCAATATGTAAAAATAAAAATTATAATAATTAAAAAATACGGAAAATGATTTTAACGCTAACCCAACAGACCTCACCATTGGCTGTTGGGGGTGTTGAGAACGAGCGGCTCCGCCGGGGAGGAAAATTGGTCGGAGAGCCAATGGCGAGGCGGTCGGCAACGTACATGAAGCGACCAGGGCAGGGCGGCGCCGAACCGGTGAGGTCAGCGGTCCTAAGGAAGCATCTGGGAAGGACATTGTCGCATTGGAGCCGTAACCGGGGTCGAGAAAGCGTCAGAAGCAGGGCGCTCCGGCATCGACGAATTCGACGGTGACAACATGTCGCCGATGTGGCGGCGGGATGATGTTACAGAATAGGCGGCGAATGGGCGTGTGCTTGTAGGATGAGTGCCGGCATGAGGAAAGAAAGGCGGAGGAGCGGCGTGGCGGGGGAAGGGCGTCGCTGCTGGTCCTTTAGCTTGAGGTGCGGCGCATCAGGCTGACACATCAAGTACATCACCATCATCCTGTAGGTTATCACATCATTTGACAGGCCGAAATGGCTGCCGGTCTGTAATCTCTACTCCTAATGGAGCAGTTGGTAGGATTGCGTCCAGATTTTTTTTCGTCCCACCATTTTCGTCCGGTTTTTTTTTTCAACCGGTTATTTTTCGTCCCCCATCACCCTATCGGTTTATTTTTTTCGCTATTTCCTTGTAAACAAACACTTTCCTACCATACAAAAAGTGACAAATCTAACTTTCCTAATTTACCCAAATCAACCACCCATCTAATCAATGCAATTTTCTTTAGGAAACAAATAACATATTTTAAGGAAAGAAATAATAGACTTTAAAGAAACAAATAACCCGCACATCTCTCCCCACGAGAGAAAAAAAATGCAGTTATCTTCTCCCGTGCTCCTGATTCCCTGCCTCTTTTTCAGGGACGTTCCTCACGCAAACACCTCTAGAGTTCCTCCATGGCCGCTGCGGTGCGCCTCCACTTTGAATCACCATGCTATGTCAACGAACTAATACATCATTCTTTGACCCCATCTCGCGGCTCGTTGGTGTGCGCCGCCGCTTGACACAACACCCCACCGCGCCTTCCATGCCTCGTGGACATGCCGCATTGCCCATCGAAGGAAATCAGCCCCACCGATTGAAGGAAATCCCACTGATTTTTTTTGGAAGGAAAATCCCACCGATTTATTTGCAAATAAAGCCCACCTCCCCTTTCTTCGTCTCCTCGATCAGATCGCCTCCCCATCTCCCCTTCCTCCTCTCCCATCGAGCACCACTGATCCGTCTCCTACCTCTCATCGAACCAGCGTCGCTTCCCATCCCCTCAACTTTACCCTCTGATCTTCCGGCTCGCCCTGTCTGCTCTTGCCGAAGTTATGTTGGCAGCGGTGGTCGGGCCGCCCTGCTGCACCGCACCGCAGCACACCCATACCCGCACAACCTGCTGCTGACCACACGCCTCTTCTACGTATGCTGGGCTCTAGGGGCGACGACATAAGGCGGGGAGCGGGAGAAAGCTGTCGTTGTAGTCGTGAACTCGGCGTCCCTATCATCCTCGGCGCCTCCTCCGACCTTGGGCGAGCGGTGGGGCGCTGCGACTGGCCTCCACTCCAGATCTGCCCGCCTTTGATCCTGTATCCTCCCTCCCGACGGGATCCGGCCTTCACCACGATTATGCCGGCCGGGCCCACTCGCCAGGCCATTAGCTCCTAAACTAGCCTCTAAATACCCACTGACACATGGCCCCCACTGTAGCTGATTAGGGTTAGTTTAAATAAACTGTTAACTAAATACTGTCACTGACATTTGGGCCCCACCCCGCTAGCTAGCTAATTAGGTTGATTTAAAACCATGTTAAACTAACAGAGACTGACCACTGGGTCCCACTGGACCCAGTTGACCAGTCAACCAGCTGACTGGGCTGGACCCAGTCAATGACAGGTGGGTCCCATTGGACCCACTGTCCAGTCAACGCTGACCCAGTCAACTGCACAGTCAGCAGTTGACTGGGCCCACTGTCAGCCACACCAGCACTCTGCTGGGTGCACTAGTGGGTACCCGTAGCATTTTCAGTTTGAAATAATTCGAATTAATAGCAAAACAGAAAATCCATAATATAAATTAAACTTTAGAAAATCATAGAAAAAAACCGTAGCTCAGATAAAAAAACTTAATACATGAAAGTTGCTCAGAACGACGAGACGAATCTGATCGTGTCGTCTCTTTCCATGTTGGAAACCCTCTACATAGGTGAACCCGCAACTTTCCTTCCGTTTCCGGTAGATCAATAGTGCATTTACACTGGTTAATAAATCCCACTTTAATCCTAAAATATCTAAAATGACTTAGATGCATCTTTAGGCAACCCTGCACTGCATCATAGCATAGCATGCTCTGTGTTGCATATGTTTGCTGTCTATTTATCTATTTCTTCCCCCTCTTCTCTCTCGTTAGACCTCGGTACCGACGCAGTTCCCGAGACTGACGCAGCTCAGGAGCCCGACGACACCGTTGACGACCTTGCCTTTGCCGCAGAGCAACCAGGCAAGCACCCCCCTTTTGAGCATTCCGATATCGCCTATTCTCTTCTCTCTTATGCTTGCATTAGAATTGCTGCTGCTACTGTTATCCTATTTCTGCTGCATAGCCTGTTTATTGTAACCTGCTTTCGTTACCTACTTGTTTATCCTAAACTGTCTAGTATAGGCTGGGTAGAGACCCATCAGAGACCCCCACCTTGTCCCGACTGCCCCGCTGGATTATCAAAAGACCCGATTAACGGGATCGAAGACCAGGCCCCGGCACTGCACATCACTTCCCCCTTAGTTGCTCGACACTACTGGGTTACTATCGAGTGCCGAGGGTGATACCTCATCAGCACTTCTGATGTTAACCTTGTAGGTTAGTTCATCGGTTGTGGTCATCGAGGGTGATTCCTCCTTCTCCATTCCCGGTAACAACACTGTCGAGCAACTCCTCAAGAGTGGACCTCGAGGGTGATTCCTCCTTCGTTCACCTTGACGATAACATCAGGTGGAATTCCATCGAGGGTGATTCCTCAGGGTTCCCCTTGGTGTTAGACACACGGATACTATGGTTACTATGACTTTATACTGAACCATGTTACTAAAGACGGGTCGGCCCTGAGGGGTACCCTCGCGAGCTTAATTGCGAGAGATGTGGAGTCGGGTGGACCTGGAGGGTGCCCGAGAGTTGAATACGAGGCGTGGCCGGGCATTCTTAGCCCTTGCCGCAAGTCCTCGAGACGGGGCGACAGGGTCACATCTTTCGTGAGCCTCTGCTCATTACCGCACTACCAACACACTAACGGTTTGGATATTTGATCCGAGGGGCCTCTAGCCTGATAGCACTAACCATCACGTGGGCATAGTATGGGCATTCTGCGTCGTATACTTCAGCCGGCGCTTAATAGACGTCAGCGACTGAGCGGCGCGCGCTGGGTTGGACTGGCAACGCCCTGCGCTTGTATCAGGGGGGCTAGGTCTGCTCACCGGCCGCGTACGCAACGTGCAGGAGTTCCCGGGGCGAAGGCCCAAGACCCCCGGGTGCATAGGTTTAGTCCGGCGTCTTGACCTCTCTGTTAAGTATTCGGTCGGGTTGCGGCGTGTCGTTTGGCCGAGGCCGGGCATGACCCAGAAAAGTGTGTCCGACCGGAGTTAAGCGAGCGTGGTGGGTAAGTTGGTGCACCCCTGCAGGGAAGAACTAATCTATCGACAGTCTGTCCTATAGTAACGGACACTCGGAGTTGTATCCCGATCGGTACAACTAGAACTGGACACTTGAGATGATAACTAGATAGTATGGCTCTGGGATTGCTTTCTCGCAGGGAATCGAGGAAGGATCTCTGGGCGAGGTTGATAACACTACTACTACTTTACTTTATGCTAATCTGCACTCTTCTAATACTGCAAGACCGCTGATGATGCTGAAGATGCTAGTCTTCGATAGGACTAGGCTTTCCCCTCTATTCTGGCATTTCTGCAGCCTAGTCCATATATACAGACTTCCTTTGATAATGTTGCATATGTAGTGTAGATTCTTGCTTGCTGAATACTTCGGATGAGTACTCACGGTTGCTTTGCTTTCTTTTTCTCCCCATATCCCTTTTGGTGCAACCAGATGACGGAGCCCCTGAGACCGCTGCCCCTGCCGACGGCTACAACTACTACCCTCCCGGTGAGTACTACTACGAGGAGCCGACCGACGACCAGGAGTAGGTTCGGAGGGTCCTAGGCAGGAGGCCTGCGCCTTTCGATCGTAGCGTTTTATTTTGCCCCGCCTTCTTAAAGTCTTATCTCTGTTTCTGTAATATATCTGTACCCAGATATCTGATGCTTCCGCTGATGCTTGTATGCCATCGAGCTATGTATTCGAGCCCTCGAGGCCCTGGCTTGTAATATAAAGCTTGTATGACTTTATTTATATTTTAGAGTTGTGTTGTGATATCTTCAAGTGAGTCCTTAGGCTTGATCGTGTACATTTGCGTGTATGATTAGTGCACGATTAGGCCGGGGTCGTCACAAAGGTCGGCGCGGGAGGCCTATGAAACGGCAGCAGGATGAAGACGTATGGCTTGGCGAGAAGTTTGTGGGTGAAGTAGAGTCGGCTCGCGTTCCACGGGAGATGTCCAAGAACATTCGTGCCTAGGCAGTGGCGCATCGCAGAGCTCGACGTCACGCACCATGACGCCCATGGTAGTTAGATTGAAGGCGGGGGTCGTGCTGGGACCGGAAGGCGCCTGCACTTCTACGTCGACGACTTTGCACACGTGGACATTGGCAGCGACTTCCACTCCATAGATCATCGTGCGCACATAATGGCGGTCGTTTTCCCGCCTTGACGATATGGCATCCGTGCACAGGGCCGACTACCCCCTCCCCCCAAACTTGACGGGTGGATGACGACGACGGCTTATTTTTGACGTTCACACACGGCGTTGTCCTTTCACTTGACCACTCGGAACGAGCGTATGTCGAATGTCGCTTCCCCTTGTGGATTGGGACTCCTCCTTGGAGGTTCGTGGGCAATTGAGTTGTGAAGGAAAGAGGGGGGCCATGGCAAAGGTGAGATGTGCGTCATCCGTTTTTAAAGGAGAGGGCTCGAGCAAGAAATGTCCCGCTACGACGGGAAACCGAGCGGGAAAGGGAGGATCCGACATGAAAAGGGAAGGGTGCGTCATGAGGAGGAGTTTTTTATTAGGCGCACGTGTTACGTGTGTTGGAGATAACATGGCGAGTACGGGCAACCATATCCCCCACCACCATACACATATGGTCTGGATTTGGGGAGCCTGGACTGTCCAGACGGTTGAATTTTGGGGAGTCTGTTGGGCGCCAGTTTGATATCCGATTACACCCGGACGTATGAGGAAGAAATAAGCTTCGACCTTCGAGACGACCATAATCATTTGTTTGATTTATTTATATGCATTGTAGGCCCGTAGGTAGTAGTCATCACAGACGGGTTGGATGTACGGCCGGTCTATGATAACGGCTAACCAAATTTAGATTTTGTGTTTTTCTTTTATGAGAAAATGTATTTTAAGGTGTAGCCCTTCAGATTTGGTGCCTACTAGCACAAGAAAACTATTTGAACAACATTTGTAGTTTCTTTCTCTTTTTTTGTTGTCTATGTACAAATCTATGATTGCATAGACGATTGGGAAGATTTGATCAACACGATGTATTTGAGCTATAGGTATGAGTTTTGTTCATCTGAGTTTTTTATTATAAATTTGTAACTTTCTCAACATCATGTTAGGACTACATGGACATTTGTATTATTTTACACCAATTCTTGTCCTAAAAACAAAATAAGATTGTAATATTGTTGTACATTCACTGACTAGCGTTATATAATGACCAGCCTTATATAACGACCCGTCACTGATGACTCCTTATAGTTAACACCGATGAACCTTTATCTGCGGCCCATCTGTGACCCGTGACCATCATTCTCTTTTCAACATTTGAACAAAATTTCGATGATATAGCTGAACATCAATTATGTGTGGAAAAACTGTACAAATTAAGGATGACAATTGACAGGGTATTCAGTTGGTTGGGTTCTTTTAGACGGAGTACTAATGACAGAATTCGATCTGTAATAAGGAACGATATCTGAACGGGCAATATCCTATCTTTTGCCATCTCTCATCCATCGGATCGAGTTCATCACATTCTTTGAATTCAAAGTTATTCTATACTTTATGGTGGTATACACATTGTTCTGGTAGATCATTTTTTTTCTTGATGCACTTCTAAAAAATACTAACTTCTCCGCTAATAGTAACTCATCAAACAAATGAGCTAGTCGACTCCTTACTTAAAATCAAAATATAATATATTTAAGACAAACAAATCATTTCAAACTCAAATGAAAATTCATTAAACACAGAGAGTGAATAATTATACATAACACTTCACAACTAAATGTCATACTTATTAACTTAAAGTAGTCACAAAAATAATTATAGATAAGCTAAAACTAGTTAATTTGACATAACAACAAGCTAATCCGCCTCATTGCATAAGATTTGCGCACGGCCGGCGCGGTTCCGGAGCCTGATGCCTCGCCGTCATGGGTGCCCCTGGAATTCTTCGGCATCAGCTCTTTGTTGTCATCATCGGTGTCACCGAGGTATGCGACAACCAGAGTCATGACCCCCAGTGTTACATGTGATGCCCGATGCTCGACGAAGAGTTGTGCCTCGGCGGTGAGGTGCACCGCCACCACATGAGGGTCGGCGAGCAGGGCGGCGTTGGCCACAACATTGACGTGCTCGGTAGTGAGGTCTTGCCCCTCCTCACATGGTTGTAGGGGTACCATGATGCCGCCGCCATGCACCACCGTGCTGGTGTGGGACTGCACCCCCTCTACCTCCTCCTTCCCTCCTCCGATGAGCTCCAACTAACACTAGTAGAAAAACTACTTTACGTGAGATACATTAGTCCCGGTTTGTAAATGGACCGGCACTAATGTGACCATTAGTGCCGGTTCCAACGGCTAGGCGGGCGGGCATCATTAGTCCCGGTTCGTGTTGAACCTCTAGTACCGGTTCATGCCACGAACCGGGACTAAAGAGGTGGTGTCAGGCTGGGGCCCCACTAGTCCTTTTAGTCCCGGTTCGTGGCACGAACCGGTGTTAGAAGCTCACCTTTAGTCCCGGTTTCTGTCATGAACCGGGACTAAAGATTTTCTTATATAAACCCTTCGTCCAGCCAGCGATCGAGCTCTCTGTTCTTCCCCTTTCCTCTCCTCTCCGTTCTTCCCCAAAGCTCGAGCTCATCCTTCATTTTGCCCAAAATTTATCAAGATTTTAAGGCCCCCCATCCATCCAAGTGATCACAAAGGTTAGCAACTTTGTCCTTTTATCTCTCATTGCTAGATTAGCTCTTGCAATGCTCTATAATTATAGTGATTTGTGGGTTTTACTTTTGGAGTAATTATATGTGGTAGTTTATTTGATTTATATGCAATTTGAGCTCAAATTAACTCTTAGTTTGCATTTGTAGGTATGGTTTACTTAGTGCCTTCCCGTCCCCGTCCTAACCACCGTCGATCGCCCGCACCGTCCCGTCGCCGGCACCACCTTGGTGAGCCTCTTGTTCTTATTTTTTATATTAAAAAAAATCATGTTTGTGTGATTTAGATATATAGTTACTTGTATAATTTTCTTACCCGTACGTTGTTTGTTATACATAGTGGCATGGTTTTGATATCCGTCCCCATCGGCCCTCGTCCGGTTTATGATTCGGATGTGGTATATATTCTCTTTTATAACTATTTGTTGCATTTTGTGTTTATGACAATTATGCCAACCAACGTGACATAGATGTTTTTATCTAGGAGGTATGTGAACCGGAAATTCCAACCGACCCTCTTGTCGAGAGGTTAAATTTAGTTGAACAAAAAACGAGTATTTGAAAGAAAAATTGAAAAGATTGAAGAAGAGAAGATGAAACTGGAGTTGTATGTTGCCGATGTCGTCGATGATCACAAGGTCAAGATGGATGCAATGCGCTTGAAGATTAGAAAGATTAGAAAATATGCCATTGATAGTGAGGCTTGGTATCATTATGCTGTTGGATCAATTGTTACCTTAGTTGCAATCTTGATCACATTTGTTGTTGCATTTAAATGCTTTAGTTAGAGAGTTTGTATGTTGTTTTATGAGAATAAGTGTCTATGAACTTTATGTATGAGTTTGTATTAATTTGGTCTTTTCGGTGTTGTGTAATGAAGATGAGCCGGCACTGGATGTACGATGACCGATGCTCTCCCCAGTTCATTAAGGGCGTGCATACTTTTCTGCTTGCGGCTGAGGCAAACAAGCGGGCGGATGGTTTTATGTGTTGTCCATGTGCTGACTGTAAGAATGATCGAAATTACTCTAACTCAAGAACCATTCACATTCACATGTTTGAGTCCGGTTTCATGTCCGGCTATAACTGTTGGACCAAGCACGGAGAAAGAGGGGTCCTAATGGAAGAGAATGAAGAAGAAGAGGATGACGACAGCTGTCCTGGCCATGGGTTCCCTGAATAAGATGGTACAACAATGGGGGAAGAAGTAGAGCCGGCAATGCAGCAAGAAGCTGAAGAAGAGGCATCAGATGAGCCAGCTGATGATCTTGGTCGAGCCATTGCCGATGCAAAGAGAAACTGCACAAGTGAAAATGAGAGGCTGAAGTTGCAGCGCATGTTAGAGGATCACAAGAAATTGTTGTACCCAAATTGCGAAGATGCCAAGAAAAAAACTGGGCACCACACTGGAATTGCTGCAATGGAAGGCAGAGAATGGTGTATCTGACAAGGGATTTGAAAAGTTGCTGAAAATGTTAAAGAAGATACTTCCAAAGGACAACGAATTACCCGACAGTACGTACGAAGCAAATAAGGCTGTCTGCCCTCTAGGATTAGAGGTGCAGAAGATACATGCATGCCCTAATGACTGCATCCTCTACCGTGGTGAGTACAAGGATTTGAATGCATGCCCGGTATGCGGTGCATTGCGCTATAAGATCAGCCGCGATGACCCTGGTGATGTTGAGGGCGAACGCCCCAGGAAGAAGATTCCTGCCAAGGTGATGTGGTATGCTCCTATAATACCATGGTTGAAATGTTTGTTCCAAAACAAAGAGCATGCCGAGTTGATGTGATGGCACAGAGAAGACCGTAAGAAAGACGGAAAGTTGAGAGTACCCGCTGACGGGTCGCAGTGGAGAAAAATCGAGAGAAAGTGGCGGGACTTTGCAGATGTTGCAAGGAACGTATGGTTTGGTCTAAGCACAGATGGCATTAATCCTTTTGGGGAGCAGAGCAGCAATCATAGCACCTGGCCTGTGACTCTATGTATGTATAACCTTCCTCCTTGGTTGTACATGAAGCGGAAGTTCATTATGATGCCAGTGCTCATCCAAGGCCCTATGCAACCCGGCAACGACATTGACGTGTACCTAAGGCCATTGGTTGAAGAACTCTTACAGCTGTGGAATGAAAAATGTGTACATGCGTGGGATGAGCACGGACAGGAGGAATTTGACCTACATGCGTTGCTGTTTGTGACCATCAATGATTGGCCTGCTCTCAGTAACCTTTCAGGACAGACAAACAAGGGATACTGCGCATGCACGCACTGTTTAGATGATACCAACAGTATATATTTGGATAAATGTAAGAAGAATGTGTACCTGGGACATCGTTGATTTCTTTCGAGCAGGCATCCCGTAAGAAAGAAAGGCAATCATTTCTAAGGTGAGACAGATCACCGAAAGAAGCCTCGCCACCGTACTGGTGATGATGTACTTGATATGATCAAGGATTTAAAAGTAATCTTTGGAAAGGGTCCTGGCGGACAATCTGTTCCGAATGACGCTGACGGACGCGCACCCATGTGGAAGAAGAAATCTATATTTTGGGACCTACCCTATTGGAAAGACCTAGAGGTCTGCTCTGCAATCGACGTGATGCACATGATGAAGAATCTTTGCGTGAACCTGCTAGGCTTCTTGGGCGTCTATGGGAAGACAAAAGATACACTGGAGGCACGGGAGGACCAGCAACGTATGCACGGAAAAGACGGCATACATCAGGGTCGTGCCAGCTACGCTCTTACCAAAGAAGAGAAGGAAATCTTCTTTGAATGCCTGCTCAGTATGAAGGTCCCGTCTGGCTTCTCGTCGAATATAATAGGAATAATAAATATGTCAGAGAAAAAGTTTCAGAACCTAAAGTCTCATGACTGCCACGTGATTATGACGCAACTGCTTCCGGTTGCATTGAGGGAGCTTCTACCGGAAAACGTTCGATTATCCATTGTGAAGCTATGTGCATTTCTCAATGCAATCTCTCAGAAGGTAATCGATCTAGAAATCATATCAAGGTTAGAGAATGATTTGGTGCAATGTCTTGTCAGTTTTGATTTGGTGTTCCCACCATCCTTCTTCAATATCATGACGCACGTCCTAGTTCACCTAGCCGAAGAGATTGCCATTCTGGGTCCTGTATTTCTACACAATATGTTCCCCTTTGAGAGGTTCATGGGAGTCTTAAAGAAATATATTCATAACCGTGCTAGGCCAGAAGGAAGCATCTCCAAGGGCCATGAAAATGAGGAGGTCATTGAGTTTTGTGTTGACTTTATTCCTGACCTTAAGCCGATTGGTGTTCCTGAATCGCGGCATGAGGGCAGACTGGGTGGAAAAGGCACGCTAGGACCGAAAGCAATAATATGTATGGACGGGCATTCTCTCACTCAAGCACACTACACAGTTCTACAAAATTCCTCCTTGGTGGCTCCGTATATCGAGGAACACAAGAATATTCTACGCTCCAAACACCCGGAGCAGTCTGACAACTGGATTACACGTGAACAAACGGGGACTTTCACCGGTTGGTTGCAGACACGTCTCATGCATGACGACGCTGTTGAAGATGAGCTGTACTTGCTGTCCAAGTTACCATCTTCGAATATATTGACTTTCAAAGGGTACGAGATAAATGGGAATACATTTTACACGATCGCCCAAGATAAAAAGAGCACCAACCAAAACAATGGTGTCCGCTTTGATGCAGCAAACACCAATAGGCCAAAGGACACATATTATGGTTACATAGAGGAGATATGGGAACTTGACTATGGACGTGATTTGAAGGTCCCTTTGTTTCGGTGCAAATGGGTCAATCTGACAGGAGGCGGGGTAACGGAAGACCCGCAGTACGGAATGACAACAGTGGATCTCAACAATCTTGCGTACGCAGACGAACCATTCGTCCTAGCCAATGATGTGGCGCAGGTGTTCTATGTGAAGGACATGTCTACCAAGCCGAGAAAAAGAAAAGATAAGGAAGCGAATACATCATACGATGAGACAAAGCGCCACATAGTTCTTTCAGGGAAAAGAAACATCGTGGGAGTGGAGGACAAGACAGACATGTCAAAAAATTATGAAAAGTTTCATGAAATTGCTCCCTTCACAGTGAATATTGACCCGAGCATCCAGTTAAATGATGAAGATTGTCCATGATTACGGCACAAAGGGACACACGCGAAGAAAAAGTTTTATACCCAAAGATCCCACTCTGGGATGTGACCGGTTTCACTGTCATCACTTTCTTCTCTAGTGAGTTTCCGGACTTATATATCTGGAAAGTGCCACTTCGGACAAACCGGAGGGAATCTTTGTAATAATTAGGGTACTTATGTGTTTTGGCATTTGAAACACGAAGAAATATTATGTACAAACAAATTTTTAACCCTTTCTGACTTTATTTTCTATTTTTCATGCATTTACTGATTTTTTGAGCTAAATGACCCTGAAATTGAAAAGCACTACAAATGAACTCTGAAAAGGTTGAAAGTTGGCATGGTATCATCATTTCACCCACATAGCATGTGCTAAAAAGTTGAGAGGGTTACGGCAAAAACTGGATGCACTTCGTGTACAAAATGGACAATCTCTTTCGAAGTATCTGGGTTTCGGACGAAAACTCGTCTGTTACAAAGGCATTTCATTTTTTAAAACTTATTTCAACTCCAGACTTTTTGTGCGTTCAGTATGCACCATTCGAAGCCATGTCATCAATTTTCAACCCTTTCTGACTTCATTTGCTATTTTTCATGCATTTACTGATTTTTTGAGCTAAATGACCCTAAAATTGAAAAACACTACAAATAAACTCTGAAAAGGTTGAAAGTTGGCATGGTATCATCATTTCACCCACATAGTATGTGCTAAAATGTTGAGAGGGTTACGACAAAAACTGGATGCACTTCGTGTACAAAATGGACAATCTCTTTCGAAGTATTAGGGTTTCGGACGAAACTCGTCTGTTACAAAGACATTTTATTTTTTTAAACTTATTTCAACTCCAGACTTTTTGTGCGTTCAGTATGCACCATTCGAAGCCACGTTATCAATTTTTAACCCTTTCTGATTTTATTTGCTATTTTTCATGCATTTACTGATTTTTTGAGCTAAATGACCCTGAAATTAAAAAGCACTACAAATGAACTCTGAAAAGGTTAAAAGTTGGCATGGTATCATCATTTCACCCACATAGCATGTGCTAAAAAGTTGAGAGGGTTACGGCAAAATCTGGATGCGCTTCGTGTACAAAATAGACAATCTCTTTCGAAGTATCAGGGTTTCGGACGAAAACTCGTCTGTTACAAAGGCATTTCATTTTTTTAAATAACCTAAGAATTACCAAATTGCATATAATGATAAAACACACTAATATTAAACAGCAGAAAAAAGAATCACTGAAAGATCTATTTTTAAAGTAAAGTTATTCACAAACCAGTGATTCACATAAATTTCAAATAATTCAAATTTAAACTATTCAAATTTGTAAACTACTGGCACTAACAGAAAGTTTATAATTTTTTTTACCTAAAACAAAAAGATTCACAAAGAAACTCTAAATAAAGTAAAAAACAACTGAGAAACAAAAGAAAATAAATAAAGCAGAAAACAAAAAAAAAGAAAAAAAGAAATTAAAAAAGCCCGCCTACTGGGCCGCCACGGCCTGCATACGACTAGAAACCCAACCTCTAGATGGGCTAGGATGCAGGCCCGCAAGGCCCAGTAGGCCCAACAGGGCAGCACAGGTTCAATAGGCCCACAAAGGCCTGCTTAGAGAGGAGCTCGAAGGAGCTACCGCACTGGGGCCTATAAACCAGTGCGGGCGCCCTTCGTTAGGCGAGGTGGGACTAAACATTCACCGCAGTGTGCCCTGCCAGGAACAGGTCTTTAGTCCCGGTTGGTGGCTCCAACCGCGACTAAAGACCCCCCTTTAGTCGCGGTTGGAGCCACCAACCGGGACTAAAGACCTGCGCTTCCCGCCGCTTCGGCTGGTGAAATTCACCTTTAGTCCCGGTTGGTGGCTCCAACCGGGACTAAAGGCCTCCGCATACATATACAAGACTTAAATTTTTTTCAGTTTCTCTGCTTCTTCGACCACTACATAGAGGAGATCGCCGCGCCGCCAGGCTACCGCCGTACGCGCCTGCCCCGACGCCGTCTCGCCTCCCCCGACGCCGGAGCTCGTCGCCGCCCCCGACGCCGGCCACCCGCGCCTTCTCGCGCCGATCCCCAACGCCGGACACTCCCTCCTCCCCGAGCGGGGGGGGGGGGGGGGGGGGGGGGGGGGGGGGGGGGGGGGGGGGGGGGGGGGGGGGGGGGGGGGGGGGGGGGGGGGGGGGGGGGGGGGGGGGGGGGGGGGGGGGGGGGGGGGGGGGGGGGGGGGGGGGGGGGGGGGGGGGGGGGGGGGGGGGGGGGGGGGGGGGGGGGGGGGGGGGGGGGGGGGGGGGGGGGGGGGGGGGGGGGGGGGGGGGGGGGGGGGGGGGGGGGGGGGGGGGGGGGGGGGGGGGGGGGGGGGGGGGGGGGGGGGGGGGGGGGGGGGGGGGGGGGGGGGGGGGGGGGGGGGGGGGGGGGGGGGGGGGGGGGGGGGGGGGGGGGGGGGGGGGGGGGGGGGGGGGGGGGGGGGGGGGGGGGGGGGGGGGGGGGGGGGGGGGGGGGGGGGGGGGGGGGGGGGGGGGGGGGGGGGGGGGGGGGGGGGGGGGGGGGGGGGGGGGGGGGGGGGGGGGGGGGGGGGGGGGGGGGGGGGGGGGGGGGGGGGGGGGGGGGGGGGGGGGGGGGGGGGGGGGGGGGGGGGGGGGGGGGGGGGGGGGGGGGGGGGGGGGGGGGGGGGGGGGGGGGGGGGGGGGGGGGGGGGGGGGGGGGGGGGGGGGGGGGGGGGGGGGGGGGGGGGGGGGGGGGGGGGGGGGGGGGGGGGGGGGGGGGGGGGGGGGGGGGGGGGGGGGGGGGGGGGGGGGGGGGGGGGGGGGGGGGGGGGGGGGGGGGGGGGGGGGGGGGGGGGGGCGATATTCGGAAGGCTCTTGCTGAACTTCGTACCAAAAAGCTAATTATTCTATCCGGGACTCCATTCCAAAACAACTTGGAGAGCTTTGTACCATTATGCGCCTGTTACTTCCGGGTAATGATGAAGCCATGGTTTTCTTGAATCCTTTGACAGTAGACAACGTGACATATAGAAGGGTAGATGAGATCAGAAAAAATATGGACCATTTTCTGCACATCCAGAATGGCGCCATTTTGTTAAATCCCTTAAAGGTTAAGAGAATCCGTTATGATTCTGAATCCTATTTCTATAGCCAGGGACTAAAGATTTTCCTCGTATATAAGAAATCACAATCCAATCATTTAAAAAATGATACATTTGCATAGAATTTGTTCTCGACGTCAACGATGCCCGGCCCGCATCCTCGCCGTCGACCCATTCGCGACGACGTCCTGCTTCAGAGGAGCCATGTCCGGGACTGGGCTCCGCTTGGCTAGCACTGGGAGGTGCTACCTTCAGGGGCACGCCGCTTGGTGAGGAACCCGACCCCGGGTCCCGTCGTCGACCCGGAGCTCCTTTGGTGGCGTTCGCGTGGGCCACTTTCGGTGCGGAGGGAGCCGGCCCCGTCGGAGGTGGTACGTCGCCGTGTCAGGGAGGAGGACGAGCACGTTCGTCGCTACATGGCTGCGTTGGACGTCAGGTTCTCCAATACCTGGCAGGTTCTTCGAGGATCTCACCCGAGCTATGATCCTGTGATGGTTCCTTCTCTTTGGGTGTCCACAGCCCACGCCTCAGGAACCGCGAGTGAACTAGATTATTCGATAGTGTTCGATCTGTATTAGCTAGCTAGTGATGTTTTCGAGATATTCGAGACGATGTATTCGAGATTATATATTATTCGATAATATTCGAGACGATGTATTCGAGATTATATTCGATGATGCATATTAATTATCTGGATTATTCGAGATGCATATTATGAACTATGATTCAGTTTTTCCTTTGATTGCATGCATGCATTCTAATTTGAATACTAATTTGTTTTATATTTCTTCTGGATTAGTTAAATAAAAGCTATGGCGGACAATACCGGCAGAGAAGGAGAAGATGCCATGTTCGAGATCATACGCTCCCCGAGCCGGCCAGATGAGAATGAAGATGATGACGGCTCACAATATCTGAACAATACCGGGGAGGGTGATATGATATTCGATGAAGACGAACGAATAGATGAAGTCCAGAACTATGATGATCTTGATCTTGAAATAACAAAGACCAGCGAGGTATATTTATATAAGCAGGCATCTGGTGATCATCACATGTTTTAATTGATTTGTATATATATTAACGAATCAATCTTTCTTCTTTCAGCCCTCCGGATCGAGCAAATCTTCTACAGGCAGCAGGACAGTGCGAGGCCCGGCCGAAAAGTTGAAGGATGGCGTAAAGTACAACATCGATGCCATCAAACCTAATGGCAAACCAAGCGAGCCTAAGAAGAATGCGGGCAAGTTCGTTCGTCAGTGCGGAGTTCTTGTGAAGGACCAAATCCCGATCTCCATTCAAGAATGGAAAAACCAGCAAAGGAACATCTAGATCTTACTTTTGTCGACCAAAGAGCAAAAGATCTACTTTGGGAATCTTTCATGTCACATTTCACCCTACCAGATCATTTCACAGATGCAAATGTGGAGAAAGTCAAGAACGCTGCTCTTAGGAAGATGGTGGTAGCATTCAACAACCACAAGAAAAGTATATGGGCCAAGTACATCAAAGGACGAAAGAAGACTCCAGAATTTAAGGGAACACTGGAGAAGCAAAGAGATCACTGGCCCGTTTTTGTGAAATTCAAGGAATCGGAATTAGCTCAGGAACGGTCGAGAATAAACAAGATCAATGCCACGAAAAAGGAGCATTACCATAAGCTGGGGCCAGGTGGCTATGTGGTTGCCTGGCTTAAGTGGGATAAGGCTGAGCAACAGATGGTGGATGCAGGGGTCATTCCAGTTACATTGAGCTGGCCCCCCAGGTCCAGGACTTGGTTTTATGCACATGGGGGGACGTTGGACCCAAAGACAGGCCAGGTTTTGGAGCGGGCAAGTCTTAAAGGAGCCGACCTCAATATACTTGTTGGAATAGAAGAGGCTCGAACGGGGGTGTTCACGCCCAACAGAGAGAACAACGAGCTTACGCATGCCCTGGGAAATCCTGAACACCCGGGAAGAACACGAGGCGTCGGCGTTGTTCCATGGTTTGAGGGGTTTGTGGACTAGAACGCCGACTACAGAAGCCATGTGAGAAAGAAGATGCAGGAGGAGAAGAAGAGGAAGCTGGAGGAGGAGCAAAGGAAGCAGGAAGCAGAACGCCTTCAAGACCTAGAATCAAGGCACGCGGAGTTGGCACTCGCTTTCCAGTGGCAGCAGCAGCAGATCGACTCACTTAGCCAGGAAAGTGGGTCTCTGCAGCGGCAGCAGCTAGCGGATCCATCATTGGATAGCACCGTCCCATCCATGCCGAGAAGCAGCGTGGGTTCCGCCCCGGGCAATGAGGCACTGCTGGATAGATACCCTGTGGATGACATCATGGATAACACTAATTGTGAGCTACACTTTAAAATGAAGAACATATCCATGAAGGTGGCGAACGGCGTTACTTATACAAATCCCCCTGAAGCAACCTTCCATTGCAATCCGATTCCAGCTGGCTATGCTTGTGTCACGGTTGATGAAGTGGTGGCACAATATTTGGGGCTACAGCTTGACATTCCTGGAGGTGACGACGAGCGCACACTGGGAGAGGCCATACATCGTATCATTCTATGGAGAAAGGATTGCATTGTCTTTCCAAGGCCACCGATACCGCGTCAGCCGGCTCCTCCTCCAAGTCCGCCACCGCGTCAGCAGACTCCCGCTTCTCCAAGTCAGCCACCGCCTCAGTAGAGTCCTGCTCCTCCAAGTCCGCTAACGCGTCAGGCTACTCCTCCTCCTCCAAGTCCGGCACTGCATCAGCCCACTCCTCCTCCAAGTCCGGCATCGCGTCAGCCCAGTCCTCCTCCTCCAAGTCAGGCACCGCGTTAGCCGTCTCCGCAGCCTCAGCGGGCTCCGCCGCCTAAGCAACAGCGGAAGAGAGCCGCCGCAGCTACGGCGGCTAGCAGTACAAGTACAGGAGGCAAGAGATTCCAATTTGGTCCAAGCCTCACGCCTCTTCCGAAGAGGCCTTACGACCTAACTATGGAGGAAAACGAAGCAGAAGTGCAAGCCGAATTGAGGGCCCATTTTGGACCGAAACCGCCACCGTCGCCAAAGGAGATAGTACCTGAGCATGTCATTGACCACTTTATTCATATGGCTGAACCACCAGCTCCCAAGCCTATTGACTCAGACTATGCGCGCCAAATCAGGAAGGCATATCAAGCACAAAAAAAGAAGGAGTCGAGCTTGAGCTCCAGCCAAGCAGCTGCCAAAAAAGCGGGGAAACTGTTCCCCAGCTGGGAGAACAGGCGGTGCAATCGATCCCCCCGCTCATCGATTCCCTAGCTGGTAATAACCGATGATCATAGAAGGCAGGCTGAAGAGATCGGATGCACTATAGAACAACTCCTAGGCATCGAGCCCATGGAAAAGTTTACAGAGCAGCAACTAAAACAGAAATATGCCCGTGGCGAACCTCTGGTCAAGCCTGAGGAGGTGAAGAAGCTCTCAACGAGAATGTATGAATTGCATGAATGGTACATGAAAATTGCCAAGACTACCAATCGAGAGTCCCTCATGGTGAGAGTCAAGCCAGAGCATTACTACCATGAGAATGCTCTGTATGTTGAGTTTACAGAACTGTTTTAGTTATTCAATCAAGATGCACTCGACAAATCTATCGTCAGTTGCTATTGTCTGTAAGTGATTTCTTTCTGTAATTTAAGTCTCAAGCTAGCTGTAGTGCTTGTTGATCATTACCTATAATTATCCTCACTATATTCTTTTCTGTGGTATTATGCAGAATGAAGATCTATGAAATGAAAAAAGCTGGACGCTATGGCATTGGGTTCATTGACCCAAATACCATTAATGAAGTGACATGGACGCGTGAATGGGATCGAAAAGACACAGAGAAAAACTTGCTAGAGTTCTTGAAGCGCCTAAATACCTGTCCAGATATACTACTTCCTTACAACTTCGGGTGAGTCACACTGTCTTGTACTACAAATTCTATTTTTGCTTACTATAGCTAGATGTTAATAAGTGTATAGGGGTTTAGGGTAGTTGATGAGTTATGCACATGCCCGCTTAATTTATACATGCAAACGTGTGCGCATGCAGTTTCCACTGGATCATGTTAATCATTCAAGTTGACGAGGGAAAAGTTGAAGTACTGGACTCACTACTTAAACCAGTTACTGACTACGAAATCGTGAAGGGGATGATCGACAGGTAATTTCAATCATTATCGAACTATATGTCGGCCTCTTTAGTTCGTCATTTCCTGATATCAACTAATTAATAACTCTTTTATTCATTTTCTTTGCCGGCGGGCAGGGCTTGGGAAAAGTTCATCAAACAGGTTGATGGCCCATGGAAACAAAAGTTGAAATGGCGTCGACCCAAGGTAATTAATTAAGTAGTACTAGCTAGCTAGTTAACATCTCTTTAATTCTAGTTTCAATACCATTAATTATCATGCTTGATTAATTATTATCTGATTGAATTCTATTCTCGTAAAGGCCCTGAAGCAGGCGCCGGGGACTGATTTATGTGCATACTACGTTTGTGAGAACATTCGCATAATGACGTCCGAAAGGAGCAGATCTGATAAACAACTATGGGTACGTTTGCCAGAACACTATTCACAATTTTTACATCATTATCTAATATATATACACACAACTAATACATGCATATTGATCTTCTTCTTTAAAAGTTGATGGAGATGCGGGATAAGCTCCTACCAACGGATCGCGTACGAGCAATTTAAGAGGAAATAGCGGGATTTTTGCTCGACCAGGTCATAGATCCCAAAGGAGAATTCCATTACCCGCTACCGTAGTAAATGCCTCCATGTAGGAGAAATTGTATATACCAAATTGTATATATACATGTGTATGTGTGAATGGTCATGCGAGACATTCGATGATATATATATATATATATGTATGATCGGTTCTACAATAAATTATATTTATATATATGCATAACGTGTACAATATGTAGTATCGTAAAATACCAGCAAATGAAAAAGAATTAAATGGAAAACACAAAATTAAAGGAAAAATAAATCATAAACCCAAAACCCCCGAAACCTTTTAGTCCCGGTTGGTGTTACCAACCGGTACTAAAAGCCCCCAGCCCCCCGGCGCCTGCTCGTGCCACGTGGTGGCCCTTTAGTGGCGGTTCGTGTTGAACCGGGACTAAAGGGGGGGGGGGCTTTAGTCCCCACCCTTTAGTGCCGGTTCTAGAACAGGCACTAAAGGGCCTTACGAACTGGCACTATAGCCCGTTTTCTGCACAAGTGTTATGAACCCTAATCTTACAACTTGGAATTCCTCTCCCTATGGTGGTATTGAGATGAATGGAAATGGAGATGGGAAAATGAGAAGGAATGGATCTCCGGTGGTTCTTCCTCTCCGGATCACTTCTCCCTCTGTTCTAGATGGTGTGGCGGCTGCTCTCTACCTCTAATGGTCGATGTACCTTCATGAAAGGTGTTCCTGTAGATGAGGTGGTGCTGGCGGCAGATGGTACGAGCACGAGCGCTCGTACCAAGCGCCGTCTTGTGCTCTGGACTGCCTGATGCAATTTCACCCAAAAGGGAAGTTGCTCCATTTGACTTCATTTGATGGGATCTTGATTGGTTTCCTTCCAAAAATATATATTTCTGCACAACAATAGGAAAAACAAGTTTTCTTCTTTCTCGAAGGATTAGCGTTAGAAAGACGTGAGTAATATCAAAAACCCGGTGAAAACCACATCAAAACCCTCTTATAAAAGTGACAAAATATCAAGCCATCAAGTATCTTCTGGGAAGGTTTTACCTCCTGGATACTCTTTTGCCTTTTAGTATTTTATTGGTTGTTCTCTTTTGCTTCTTGTGCTAAGCCATCTCTATGTGATGTCGCGTAGACGTCCGATTGATTGGCTACCTTATTTTTAGTTTTTTTGTTCTTTTGTTAACCCACCTTTATGAGATGTCGCATTGATGCCCGACTGGTTGGCTATTTGGCTTTCTTATTTTGATTGTCACTTGTCTGTGACGTCGCACTGACGCCCGACTAGTTGGCAATTTATTTCGTTCTTTTCTCTTGGGATTCTTTTGGGACGGTTCTACCTCCCAAGAATTCCCACCTTTGCTTTTTGATTCTTGTCTTCTAAGATTCTTTTGGGACGGTTCTACCTCCTAAGAATCTCCACTTTGCTTTGTTTTTCTTTCTCTCTAAGATTCCCTTGAGATGGTTCTACCTCCTGAGAATCTCCTTATTGCTCTATGCCTCATTGATATTATTTGACTAACCCTCTTATAATTATTTCCTATGCAGGTATAATATTCTTATGATTTTGTCTTGATATCATATTGTCATTACCTTGTTTGTATATTTGGAATTGCTTGATATTATGCTTGTATTGATATCGGAGTTATGCTAGGGATGATCAAAGGAAGTAGTTGATCTTGTTTAATTTGTTTGTGATGACCATGATTGAGTTGAAGTTGGATTTACCTCACAAGTTTGAGATCTCTTAAGATTTGTGGGTGGTTCGGTTGTTCAATTAAAAGAATTCTAGGTTATGTTTTAGAGACAGAGTAGTAATTACCACCAATCCAGATCTTAAAGTAACTTACTAAAAGATGAGTGGTAATATGCCAATTGTTTTGTATCTCATTTAGATTGACATCATGCTTTGATTGATATTACATCCATGACATAATATTGCTAACTTGCTTGAAAGTTTATAACATGACATAAGCATATGCATTCTGCCTGCATTCATTATATTTTTTGTTCATAATGTCTTGTGAGTACATTCAACATACTCATCTGACTTGTTGATTTGGCCAGATTTTGGAGATGATGTATCATCCTAAGAGCCTGAGTTAGCGACCATGTGAGCTAGGAGTGATCCCAGTCAGTTGTTCATGTGGGAATGCAGCCTCTCCAGAGTTAGAGATCTGCTAGTTACTTCTTATGTCCGCTTCTAGAAACATCTATTGTAAACCTTTGGACCTTTATGGTCTTTGTATTGAACCTTGTATTGTATTGAAGTCTGTATCAAGACCGTGTTCACCAGCTTTGAATGATCCTGGGGCAGGTGATGACACGAGGGTAATTCTGGAATTTATTTTCAGAATGCTGCCCTGACAGATGGTTTGTGCGGAACTTGTACCCTGCTCCTAGCCTTGTTTTGCGAAAAAGTCCACGATCTATTGACAATGAGTAAAAGCAGTACAAAGATCCCCATAAGTAAAAATTACAACCAGGTGCATGGACCACCTAGCAATGACTACAAGCATTGGAACGAGCCGAAGCAGCGCCGCCGCCATCGCCCCTTCCTCACCGGTGCCGGGCAAACCTTATTGTAGTTGACAGTCAGAAAGTCGTTGTGCTAAGGCCCTGATGGACCATCACACCTGTCCAGCATCCGTCACCGATGAAGAAAAATGTAGATCGGAAAGACCATACCTGCAAACACACCAAGGACCATGAGCACCAACCGAATCCAACCGGATCCGCCGGAGACCAATGCCGACCGGACCCAGGCGGATCCGCCGGAAACACACCTCCACGTGTCCTCCGCCGGAACAGGGATAGGACGGAGAGGGCATTATTTTGACTCTGGGTTGCTACCGCCACCGCCTCGCCGCCCCGACCAAGACACCAATACTGAGCGCCTCCACCACTATAGCCATGGCCGAAGAGCCAGACGACTCAGCAAAAATGGCTACCTCAAGATCCTATGGCGGTGAGGTATGGAGGCTACTGCCGCCGTCTTTGGCGGTAGCCTTCTGCCACATCAGCGGCTGCGGGCTGAGACGACTGCCGTTGACCCTGCCATTGTGTATGGCGGTAGGCACGCGGGTCAGATCATGCACTACTTTTGAAACAGGGTCAAATCACGCTAAATTTCTTCCACAAGATGAGAACAGTGATTTTGGCAGCCAAGCAGTGCTACTTTTCAGAATTCGCTTAGTGGGCCTAATATAGGAGCGGATGGTCACACTACTAGAACACATGGGCCTGGTACATTCCGTAAAAAAGAACATGGGCCTGGTACATGTCTAAACCTATGGTTTTCGACTGTCCCAGCCTCAGATTTCTCAAAAAAATAAAAGACTGTCCCAGCCTCAGCCACATGACGCTAGTACATCTCACCACGGAATATTTTTACAGTTCGGAATATACTATTTATATAGTACACTATGTATACGTGTGCTACTACACGTTAGAGTGGTGTCCTGGCTGTATGCTTCCATGCAAATGACGCAGAGAGGGTAACAAGAAATGTCGTCAGTTGATTATTAACTGCAAAAAGCCGTTCGGCCCCCACGTCGCCTCCTGGGCGACTCGGGCGGCGGCGCGCCTCCTCCCCCAAAGCTTCCCTCCGCCCGTCCCTTCCTCCCCTCGCCGCCGCTGGCAAGTGCGCCGCTGGGGCAAAGCCCTGCGCGGTGCAAGGCGGCGGCAGGGCTCGCCTCTCTCTCACGCTGGCTCATGGGGCTCGTCGGAGAACCGTGATTCACTACACCGCTGCCGGGAAGGCCGAGATCTGCGCCTCCGTCGTCGTCTACTGGTGCTCCGCCGTCCAGGACCGCGGCTGCTGCGGAAGGGGGGGGGGTCCGTGGCTAGCCTGCACCGGCGGGTTCCGCGGCCGCCGCCTAGGGTTATGGCCCCGCCCAGATCCGGTCGGGATGGGGTGCGGACCACTGCCGGGGGAGGGTCGCTGGCCGGATATGTGGCCGGTGATGTTGCTATGAGCTCGCCCGCTGGCTCACCGGTGCTGCCATGGGAGGGGGTGGCTTTGGCAGGAGGTCGGTGGCTACCTCTATTCCGCTCGTGGGCTGGTTTGTTGGACTAATTGGAGCGACCTTGTGATGGCTGTCGGCGATTTGGAACTTGGTTGCGGTGTAGGGCTCGGATCCGTGGATGCCGGGGCGGAGGTCCGCCAGGTTGGCTTCAACAGCCTTCTTGGTGGTGGTGCTGGTTGCGTTCTTTGGTGGTGTGGGCGGCATAGGATGTGGCGTTGGGTGATCCTGGTGCGGTGGTGCCTCGGCAGTGGCGGCTCTCAGATCGTGCTCTGGAGGTCTTGTTTGGTGGTTGAGGGAGTCCTGGATTAAGGGGTCCTCGGGCATCCGGCCCATATGACGTGGGCTGGACTGATGGGCCATGAAGATACAAGACCGAAGACTCTCTCCCGTGTCCGGATGGGACTCTCCTTGGCGTGGATGGCAAGCTTGGCGTTCGGATATGAAGATTCCTTTCTTTGTAACCGACTTTGTATAACCCTAGTCCCCTCCGGTGCCTATATAAATCGGAGGGTTTAGTCCGTAGAGGCAATCACAATCATAATCATATAGGCTAGACTTTTAGGGTTTTAGCCATTACGATCTCGTGGTAGATCAACTCTTGTAATACTCATATTCATCAAGATCAATCAAGCAGGACGTAGGGTATTACCTCCATAGAGAGGGCCCGAACCTGGGTAAACATCGTGTCCCCCGTCTCCTGTTACCATCAACCTTAGACGCACAGCTCAGGACCCCCTACCCGAGATCCGCCGGTTTTGACACCGACATTGGTGCTTTCATTGAGAGTTCCGCTGTGTCGTCCCTAGAAGGCTCGATGGCTCCGTCAATCATCTACAACGAAGCTGCCTTACGGGAGGTCTTTCTCCCCGGCCAGATCTTCGTATTCGGCGGCTTCGCACCATGGGCCAACTCGCTTGGCCATCTAGAGCAGATCGAAAGCTACGCCCCTGGCCATCAGGTCAGGTTTGGAAGCTTGAATTACGTTCCTGATATCCGCGGAGACTTGATCTTCGACGGATTCGAGCCCATGGCCGCCGCTCCCTGCCACCGCGATGAACATGATCTAAATCTGTCATCGGACCATACCCGGGAGATAGCACCCGTAACGGCTCTGGCCCTAGATCCGGAGCAGATTGCGCCATCCGAGGATTGGAAGCTCAACCCCGCCACGGAAGCCGCAGACTCAGCGGCGTTGGAGCCGCACACCGAGCCAACCTCGAACGGGATCGGTGTCACCGGAACCTCGGATTCGTCTCCGGCCACAGGTTCCGAACCGCGGGCATCCGCGCCCATCGAGCTCGATCGGGCGCCGATCGTCGAGTTCAGCTCCGCGGACATCTTTCGGCACTCACCTTTGGGTGATGTGCTAAATTCATTAAAAACCCTCTCCTTAGCAGGGGACTCACAGCCGAATTATATCCGGTTTGAACCGGAGGCTGATGACGGAGAATTTCGCTCCCCACCCACCGCCCACTTCATTGCTACTGTCGAAGACTTAACCGACATGCTCGATTACGACTCCGAAGACATCGACGGTATGGACGACGATGCCGGAGAGGAGCAGGCCCAAAACCCGCCGTTTACTGGGTGCTGGACAGCCACCTCCTCGTATGATGTGTACATGGTGGATACTCCCAAAGAAAATAACGGCGATAACGAGAAGGATCCAGTCGAGGATAAACCTCCTGAGACACAGCCAAAGCGCCGACGTCAGCGGCACCGCTCTAAATCACGCCGTGGAAAAAACAGCAATACCGGCACGAGAGAAAACAACACTCTGGACGATGCAGAAGACAAAGAAGATCCCGTCGAGCCGACTTCCGAACAAGACGACAGGGAAGATGGGCAAGTCAGCCCTGACGAACAGACCATAAACGAAGACTCAGAGGACAGCAATTATCTTCCACTCTCCGAAGATGAGGTGAGCCTCGGCGACGAAGACTTTATCGTGCCTGAGGAACCCGTCGAGCAGGAGTGCTTTAAGCGACGGCTAATAGCCACTGTGAGGAGCCTGAAAAAGAAACAGCAGCAGCTTCAAGCTGATCAAGATCTACTCAACGACATGTGGACTAATGTCCTGGCAGCCGAGGAATACGGACTCGAGCGCCCAACCAAAAGTTACCCGAAGCGTAAACTGCTACCCTAATTCGACGACGAGGCACTTGAGCCCATGCCATCAACACGTAATGCGGCTGACCGACCACCACGTTGCCGGGACAAAGCGGCAACCCAAGCCGAACACCCGCCCATACTACCTCGCCGTAAAGGCAAAGACACAACAGCTCGGGAATACACACATGACCTGCGGCAAGACCTGGAGAACAGAGCAGGTCAGTCCAGATCGATCTACGGATCGCGGGGGCGTGCCCTAGCACGCGACGACGGCTATCAAGCCAGACGTGATGATCATAACCACGTCCGGGCCGAAAACCGCAGACGGACTACATCCGAACTACGTCGCTACTTGGCCCGATATAGAGGTGCCGCACACCCCCTCTACTTCACTGATGAAGTAATGGAGCACGAATTCCCAGAAGGGTTTAAACCCGTAAATATCGAATCATATGATGGAACAACAGATCCCGCGGTATGGATTGAGGACTTTCTTCTCCATATTCATATGGCCCACGACGACGACCTTCACGCCATCAAATACCTCCCACTAAAACTCAAGGGGCCAGCTCGGCGCTGGTTAAACAGTCTGCCTGAAAACTCTATTGGCAGCTGGGAGGACTTGGAAGATGCCTTCCGCGACAACTTCCAAGGCACATATGTACGACCTCCGGATGCCGATGACTTAAGTCACATAGTTCAACAGCCCGGAGAGTCGGCCAGGAAATTCTGGACTGGGTTCCTAACTAAAAAGAACCAGATCGCCGACTGCCCGGATGCCGAAGCCCTAGCGGCCTTTAAGCATAGCATCCGCGACGAATGGCTCGCCCGTCACCTCGGCAAAGAAAAGCCGAAGTCCATGGCAGCCCTCACGGCACTCATGACCCGCTTTTGTGCGGGCGAGGATAGTTCGCTAGCTCGTAGCAATAACACTGCAAGCGATGCCGGCACCTCCGAAGCCAAGAATAGCAATGGCAAGCTCCGACGCAATAGGCACAAACGAAGAAGCAATGGTGGCAATACCGACAACACGGCGGTCAACGCCGGATTCAGTGGCTCCAAGTCCGGCCAGCGGAAGAAGCCATACAAAAGAAACAATCCGGGCTCATCCAGCTTGGCCCGCATACTCGATCGTCCATGTCAGATCCACGGCACCCCTGATAAACCAGCCAATCATACCAACAGAGACTGTTGGGTTTTTAAACAGGCCGGCAAGTTAAATGCCAAAAACAAGGAGAAGGGGTCGCAAAGCGAGGACGATGACGAGGAGTCCCATCCGCCGAACACAGGAGGGCAGAAGAAGTTCCCTCCCCAGGTTAAAACGGTGAACATGATATACGCCACTCATATCCCCAAGAGGGAGCGCAAACGAGCGCTCAGGGATGTCTACGCGATGGAGCCAGTCGCCCCAAAGTTCAACCCATGGTCGTCCTGCCCGATCACCTTTGATCGCTTGGACCATCCGACCAGTATCCGTCATGGCGGTTCAGCCGCACTGGTCCTCGATCCAATCATTGATGGATTCCATCTCATGCGCGTCCTCATGGAAGGCGGCAGCAGCCTGAACCTGCTCTATCAGGATACAGTGCGCAAAATGGGCATCGACCCCTCAAGGATCAAACCCACAAAAACTACCTTTAAAGGAGTCATACCAGGTGTAGAGGCCCGCTGTACGGGCTCGATCACACTAGAGGTTGTCTTCGGATCCCCGGACAACTTCAGAAGCGAAGAGTTGATCTTTGATATCGACCCCTTCCGCAGTGGCTATCATGAACTGCTCGGACGAACCGCATTTGCTCGATTCCATGCGGTGCCACACTATGCTTATCTCAAGCTCAAGATGCCGGGACCACGCGGTGTCATAACAGTTAATGGAAACATGGAGCGCTCCCTCCGTACCGAGGAGCACACCACGGCCTTGGCAGCGGAAGTACAGAGCGGCCTTGCCAAGCAGAATCTTACTTCGGCGGCCAAGCTCCCCGGACACTGTGAAGCGAATCCGGACTACACCGCAGCATAACAGTCCGGCTCGTCAGGAGTTAGACTAGCAATCCGGCCTCCGTCTCCGTCCTGGCCAAATGGCGGCATACGTACCACGTGTACATAACTACAAGCTTAAAATACCTTGGGCATAGACGGAGGCATAACTAGATTGTGGTCCATAATACGGCTCGACCTCCCCTAGACACACATACTTTCACTTTTTCTTTTTCATCATTTTCAGGTTTCTTTTCCACAGGCCCCTCAAGACGGCCTGATCATCGGTCCTTCCGAAGGATAGATACACCATGACGGCAAGAAGCATTGATGTATAAGGGAATCTCTAGGTGGTCTTTTTTATCACTCTACCTGTTCTCAGGACCCGCACTCAGCTCTCCCTTGGTTGTGGCATGTTAAATAGCCCTATTGCTTATCGCACTACTCGTATAAATACGCTTTGATGTATCAATCAAATTATAATGGAAACAGTTCACGGCCCAACTTCTGCGGCATTAGCTTACTACTTCATTTTTTCTTGATAATCTTATCAATTGCACCCGTACACTTTGGTACTGCTTAATTCGCCAGGGGCTTTATTGCGCCCCATAATACGGCAACAAAGTCCGAACACTTTTTACAGTATAGTTCGGCACCCCGAATTTAGCATTATATGCATTGGCTCCGAATCATGTCTTTGGTCAATAGTTGGGTTGCCCGGCTCCTGTGCTTACTACCTTACGTTCCACTATATCGGCTAGGGTAGTAAAGGGAGAACTACTACGATTGTGCCCTGCTTTATCCGGATGAGCACCTCAGTAGAGAAAGCCGAAAACTGACTGTCATGATGCGGCGAGAGCCGGTCAGCTCTTCGGAGGTAAAAAATCTTTTGCGATTTTTTTTGTGTTATGCGATGAATCGGTCTCTACCCGATCAAGGTGGTTACAACACCCTAGTTCGGACTTAAGAATACTAGGGGATGCGCCTAAATTATAAGACTCCTATGGCTAAGTGAGGGTGATAAAGCCACATAGTCCGATTGCCTGGTTCGTTGCGCTAAACACCTCCTTCAAGGACCAAAACTTTGGATAAAGAGTGTTTAGATACATCCCGAACACCCCCGTACTACCTACGTGGGGGCTGAAGCCGACGACTGGCCAACTCTCAGATTTAATAAAATGGCCACACAGGAGGAAAAATCTTGATATAAACAACTAACATTATATTACAAATCAGTTTTGTTTCATTATACAGGACAGGATAATACGGACATATTCATCCGAAGATAATGTCTTTTGCACACTGCTCCGCTACAATGCGGGATCCCTCCAGGACATCGTCAAAATATCGCTCGGGCGTGCGGTGCTCCTTGCCCGCGGGTGGTCCCTCGGTCGCGAGCTTGACGGCGTTCATCTTCGCCCACTGTATCTTGACACGGGCGAAGGCCATCCGCGCACCTTCGATGCAGACCGACCGCTTGATGGCGTCAAGCCGAGGGCAGGCATTGACCAGCCGCTTCACGAGCCCGAAGTAGCTGCCGGGTATGGCTTCGGTAGGCCACAGCCGGATTATCAAATCCTTCATGGCCAGTTCGGCCGCCCTATGCAGTTCAACCAGCTGTTTTAGCTGATCGCTAAAGTGCACCGGATGTTCTGGCGCAAGGTACTGCGACCAGAATAGCATCTCCGTTGAGCTCCCCTCTTCGGCTCGGAAGAAATCCGCAGCATCAGCAATGCTGCACGGCAGATCCACAAACGCTCCTGGAGAACTCCAAATCCGGGTTAGTAAGAGGTACATTTTCTTCACAAATTTGCTTTGCATTATAAAGGCCTTACCCGCCGTGATTTTCCTGGCCTCTTGGATTTCCTGGAGGGCGCCCTGGGGTTCAACCCAGGCATCTTGTGCACTTTGACGAGCCTTGGCGAGTTTGGTCTCTTGATCCGCAATGTTGCGCTCCAAGGACTCGCATTTCTTAACGGCGTCCTGGAGCTCCTGCTGGACCTCCTCAACCCTGGCCTCATGTTTTTCACGGGCGGCTTGCTCATTTCCCGCTTTCTTCTCGGCCTCGGCCAGTGCCTTTTTTAGGGCCTCCACCTCGGACGCCACTCGTACAAATATCATGGCACTGTGGTCAACACAAAACAACTCATATCTTTTTAGATTTAAATAGGCCATTGCATACCTTGCTTGTCCTCCAGCTGTTTTTTCATATGGCCGAGCTCTTCCTCGGCCCGCTCCAGACTCTGCTTCAGTCCGGAGACTTCGGCAGCATGGGAGGTCGCAGCCAGCAGCGACGCCTGCTTTTTCACATAGACATATATGGTTAGTCTCCTGCGAAAATTGTTTGATCCTCTGTCCGGCTTTTCTTTTCGACCACCGGACAGTGTCTCAGGGGCTACTGTCTATACTGTGACACTCCTTTTACATAATTGCGTTTTATACCTCAAAGCCTGTTAGAAGGCTTGTGCAGGCTTCGGTCAGTCCGCTCTTCGCGGACTGAATCTTCTCAATCACCGTACCCATGAGGGCACGGTGTTCCTCAACAATGGAAGCACTTCGCAAGTACATGATTCAACATGTTAAAACTATGGAGAAAAGAGGCTGGATATATGAATGCATCAGAGTCTTTGAGTACTCACGATCCGGCCAGGGGCTTATCTCGGGGGCGCCGCTCTGGGCTGCTGTCGACGTCCCACGCGGAGTTATCTGCGGAGGAGACCTTCCCCTTCTTGGATGCCTCTGCCTCTAGATTTGTGGAGGCCGCCCTTTTATTCCTTCCCCCCTCAGGGGGAGAATTGCTTTCCTCCTCCTCCTTGTTGTCCTCTGCGGCGGAGGAGCGAGTCTCGGCGTCTTCGGACATCACGTCCGAAGTGCCCTTGCGACGGAGGCCACTTCTGGTCTCCTTGGCCTTTTTCTTGGCCTTCTTCTCCGGCGCCTGGTAGGGCGCCGGAACCAGCATCTTCGTCAGAAGTGGAATTGCTGTATCTTCGGGCAGTGGAGCCAGACACTTAATCTGCTCTTCCTTCTTCGTCCAGCCCTGAAAAAATAAATAGGGAGGCTTAGGCATTCTCCCTGAGTAAGCAAGTAATGGATACACCTTGAAACACGAAAGATTTACCGGACTGGCGGGATGGGCCAGGTGGTGCCCACGGTCCTCGGCCGTCTCCGGCCATTTCTCGTTGGCCTTAAAGAGCACCTTCCAGATGTCTTCGTGCGTAGCTCCGAAGAACTGTTGCAAGGTCTGGTGCTCGGCCGGATCGAACTCCCACAGATGGCAAGTCCGGCTCTGGCATGGAAGGATTCGGCGAACTAGCATCACCTGGATCACGTTGACAAGCTTGATGTTCTTGTCCATCATGCTCTGGATACGTGCCTGCAGCGCTATCAGCTCGTCCGACGACGCCCAATTCAGGCCCTTCTCTAGCTAGGAGGTGAGCCGCATTGGGGCTCCGGACTTGAATTTAGGAGCCGCGGCCCAGGTGGCGTCGCGGGGCTCTGTGATATAGAACCACAGTTGCTGCCACCCTTTGACGGTCTCCACAAAGGTACCTTTGGGCCATGTGACGTTGGGCATCTTGCTCACCATGGCGCCTCCGCACTCTGCGTGTTGGCCATCCACCACCTTCGGCTTCACTTTGAAAATCTTGAGCCACAGTCCGAAGTGGGGTGGGATGCGGAGGAAGGCCTCACACACGACAATAAATGCCGAGATGTTGAAGAAAGAATTTGGGGCTAGATCATGGAAATCTAACCCGTAGTAGAACATGAGTCCGCGGATGAAAGGGTGGAGAGGAAACCCTAACCCGCGGACGAAGTGGGGGATGAACACCACCCTCTCATGAGGCTCGGGGGTGGGGATGATCTGTCCCTTGGCCGAAAGCCGGTGGGCGATTTCCTTGGCCAAATACCCCGCCTCCCGGAGCTTCGTGATGTCCTTCTCCTTGACGGAGGAGGTCATCCACTTGCCTTGCGCTCCGGATCCGGACATGGTCGGAGTGCTTCTTTGAGGCGGAAAAGATGAGAACTTGGGCGCTGGAGCTCAAGAATGGAGAGGCAGAGAAAGAGAAGGTGTGGGTGAAAGGGGTGAATCCTTATCTCCTTATAAAGGCAGCGAATATCAAGTGCCTCCCCACTCGCCTTAAAACTCGCCTATTCCCAAGGACTGTGCAGATGGCACAGTTGGATTACCCACACCCGTATTGATGAGAATCCCGTAATAAAGGGACACGATCTCTGCTGCGACAAGACATGCCAATGGAAACCGCATCTTGTGGAGCGGGAGGCCGAAGAACGGTTTGAAATAATAACCGGGCAGGGACGTGATGTCACGCTACAAAAAGTTGTCAGTGGATTGGACTCGTGAAATATTATACTCTCTGCGGTTGTGTGTGGTACTTTTTTTGCAGAGCCGGACACGTTTTCTGTGCTCGAAGTCTATTTTGGATTATTCGGAGGAGGAACCCGCCTTGCAATGCCGAAGACAGTCTGCGCGCCGGACACATCGTCATTGAAGCCTGGTACAGGGGCCACTAAGGGAGTCCTGGATTAAGGGGTCCTCGGGCATCCGGCCCATATGACGTGGGCCGGACTGATGGGCCATGAAGATACAAGACCGAAGACTCTCTCCCGTGTCCGGATGGGGCTCTCCTTGGCGTGGATGGCAAGCTTGGCGTTCGGATATGAAGATTCCTTTCTCTGTAACCGACTTTGTATAACCCTAGTCCCCTCCGGTGCCTATATAAACTGGAGGGTTTAGTCCGTAGAGGCAATCACAACCATAATCATATAGGCTAGACTTTTAGGGTTTTAGCCATTACGATCTCGTGGTAGATCAACTCTTGTAATACTCATATTCATCAAGATCAATCAAGCAGGACGTAGGGTATTACCTCCATAGAGAGGGCCCGAACCTGGGTAAACATCGTGTCCCCCGTCTCCTGTTACCATCGACCTTAGACGCACAGTTCGGGACCCCCTACCCGAGATCCGCCGGTTTTGACACCGACAGTGGTGACATGCCTTCTCTCGGGATGGGCAGGTGCTCAGGATTCCTCGGCGTGGCGCGGGTGTGAGGCTCCGAGCAAAAGCCTTGTGCTCCGGTGCTAGCGGCAGCGATGCCCGTGGGTGTCGTGTCCCTCTTGAGGCCGTCGCTGTGGTCCCTCTCTTCGCGCTAGGGCTCCGGGTGAAAGCCCTTGACTGTTTCATCAGTCTCGACGGCGGTGACACGTTCCGTTGTCTCTCTCCCGAGGGTGTCGTCGTGGAGCCCAGGTGTCCTTCGGTGTGCCTTGTTGTCATCAGCGGGCATTTTCGGATCCTTAATTGTAGCTTCCTCGGTTCTGACTTGGGTGGTAGATATTGCCTCCTAATCTTTTACACGGGTCCTCATTGGCGTCACTCGCGATCCTCGATGTCCGCAGGCAGGCTTGACCTCCACGATCAGGAGTGGGAGGGCAGGGGGCCCTCTCCGGCGACAGCTTGGTGTTAGCGGCGCAATGAGCTCCGGCGATTTCCCTTGGAGGCGAGTCTCCTTCATTGTCGGTAGTCTAGGTTGCTTTGTGATAGGGTTTGAATTCTCCTGTTTTTCTTGTTTTTTCTCCGATCTACTTTGTAAGAGGGTCTCCTCATCACCTTGTATCGGTTTGGCTATGTTGCTTTATATATAAAGCAGGGCGGAAGCCTTTTTCGGTTAACTACAAAAACAAAAGATTGCTATCTCTATATAAACGGAGCATGTGACCCGTGTGGCCCTACATGACGCGGTATTTGTTCTGGAAATAGAGCCAATCACATCTTTAATTTTGACAAGACACGGTATTTGTTTTGGAAATAGAGCCAACTACATCTATTAAAATGAGTCAATTGTAAATACATCATTTTTGAGAGAGAAAAATTGATCACTCTAATTTTCTTTTTGAGGAACATGACCACTTTAGCCAGTACATTTTATTTTGATGGATAATTAAGAAATAATTATGGCAGTGTATTTTGAGGCACACATATGTGCTATTCACCAGTTGAGTGCACAAATGACAAATGAGAGAGAAAGAAGGGATCGGGATGGTGATGGGCCGTTGGATCTCACGCAGATTGACGGTGATCATGCATAATCCGTGGGAAGCTCGCCTCGACCAGTCAAAAGGCAGCAGTGCCCAAAACTATTGCTTTCAAATATATATCGTACCGGGTGGGAAAATAGATTGAAATCATTACTTAGCCCATTGGCAGGAAGGAGTTAAATAACCGGGAGGGGCTGGGTTCGACCCGTAGCCTCAACATTTTGTTCATTTTCCTTTTATTTCTTTTCTTCTTATTTTTTATCCTTTTTTTCTTTCTTGCAGAAAAAATATACACCACTCAATCAGTGCACTGGCATGGATGAGTGCGACCCTACCACCCTCAAGAAAAAAGATACACCACTCCTGAACGATCGGTGCGTCGGCACGGATGGGCGCTACCCTACCGCCCCCCAAGAAAAAAAGATACAACACTCCTGAATGATCGTTGTGTCGGCATGGACGAGCACTACCTTACCGCCCCCAAGAAAAAAAGATAGACCACTCCCGGGGCAATACGATGGAACCATGCCAGGTCTCGTGAATTTCCATCCTCGTATGATTTTTTGTGTGTTTAAACGGCAGCATCCCGCATGCCAGTGGCCTAGCCTTGCCCCCCCCCCCCCCCCCCCCCCCGGGGGGGGGGGGGGGGGGGGGGGGGGGGGGGGGGGGGGGGGGGGGGGGGGGGGGGGGGGGGGGGGGGGGGGGGGGGGGGGGGGGGGGGGGGGGGGGGGGGGGGGGGGGGGGGGGGGGGGGGGGGGGGGGGGGGGGGGGGGGGGGGGGGGGGGGGGGGGGGGGGGGGGGGGGGGGGGGGGGGGGGGGGGGGGGGGGGGGGGGGGGGGGGGGGGGGGGGGGGGGGGGGGGGGGGGGGGGGGGGGGGGGGGGGGGGGGGGGGGGGGGGGGGGGGGGGGGGGGGGGGGGGGGGGGGGGGGGGGGGGGATGGTCCCATTTCTATGTGGTCTCTGGGGAGACTTCTGTGAAATGCCCTCAAATTTTTACCACACCATCCAGAGCAATACGGTGACACCGTGACAAGTCTCGTGAATTTCCGGCCTCGTATGATTTTTCATGGATTCAAACGGCAGCATGCCGCATGCCAGCTGCCTTGCCCCCCCCCGTGATGGGGCCTCCCTTTCCTTTGGCTACACGGGCCTAGGCATGGGACAAGACCAGAGATAGGAATTTGCAACCCATTTCCGGACATGATTTCATGTGGCCGCAATTCAGATCTTAAATTTCTGGCATTAAAACCCTATAAATGCAAGTAATGTATTGTATATAGCAGACAGGCCACAAAAAATGCCATGACCAGGCTTGTGTCATGTAATGGCCTCTGCTCAATGAAAAAAAGTTTGAAGGTCAAGGGAGGAACGGGTGTCGGTTTGAAATCCGGCATATCTCGTAGTAGGGGTCCCCCCCCCCCCCCCCCCCCCCCCCCCCCCCCCCCCCCCCCCCCCCCCCCCCCCCCCCCCCCCCCCCCCCCCCCCCCCCCCCCCCCCCCCCCCCCCCCCCCCCCCCCCCCCCCCCCCCCCCCCCCCCCCCCCCCCCCCCCCCCCCCCCCCCCCCCCCCCCCCCCCCCCCCCCCCCCCCCCCCCCCCCCCCCCCCCCCCCCCCCCCCCCCCCCCCCCCCCCCCCCCCCCCCCCCCCCCCCCCCCCCCCCCCCCCCCCCCCCCCCCCCCCCCCCCCCCCCCCCCCCCCCCCCCCCCCCCCCCCCCCCCCCCCCCCCCCCCCCCCCCCCCCCCCCCCCCCCCCCCCCCCCCCCCCCCCCCCCCCCCCCCCCCCCCCCCCCCCCCCCCCCCCCCCCCCCCCCCCCCCCCCCCCCCCCCCCCCCCCCCCCCCCCCCCCCCCCCCCCCCCCCCCCCCCCCCCCCCCCCCCCCCCCCCCCCCCCCCCCCCCCCCCCCCCCCCCCCCCCCCCCCCCCCCCCCCCCCCCCCCCCCCCCCCCCCCCCCCCCCCCCCCCCCCCCCCCCCCCCCCCCCCCCCCCCCCCCCCCCCCCCCCCCCCCCCCCCCCCCCCCCCCCCCCCCCCCCCCCCCCCCCCCCCCCCCCCCCCCCCCCCCCCCCCCCCCCCCCCCCCCCCCCCCCCCCCCCCCCCCCCCCCCCCCCCCCCCCCCCCCCCCCCCCCCCCCCCCCCCCCCCCCCCCCCCCCCCCCCCCCCCCCCCCCCCCCCCCCCCCCCCCCCCCCCCCCCCCCCCCCCCCCCCCCCCCCCCCCCCCCCCCCCCCCCCCCCCCCCCCCCCCCCCCCCCCCCCCCCCCCCCCCCCCCCCCCCCCCCCCCCCCCCCCCGGTCCGAGTTCCGGATGCGACATTCGCCGAACTGTATACGGAAACTGACCGAACCACCACGCGAGCGTCGTTAATGCGGCCACCATTTGATAGACCTGTGTACAGATAACGAAACAAACCAGAGTAATAATTCATTGGGAAAAATAAACCCAAGAAAGAAAAAATACTAGGATTAATAGCACCTGGTTTATCTGTTGTAGCAATCTGAAGAGAGGTTACTCCCAAAATTGGGACTCGATCCACACACCCATTGCCTGATGGACGATAAAGCGACGGTATGGCGATGCTGGCAAAGGTTGGCTTGCCGAGGCAAAGCCCCCGGTCCAGCTAACGTGACGAAGCTGGTCGGCTGGTGACGCCGAAGTCACCGGAGTATGTTGATGAAGATATGGTGAAGCCCCCGGTCCAGACGAGGTGACGGAGCAGGTCGGTAAGGAGATGTTGCAGCTAACATGTCGGCCGAGGTGTTGAAGCAGTTCGGCGTGATGGGCATCGGCTTGAAGAAGCAACAGTGCGGCCATGCCGACGCAGGTCATAACTTGTGACACGGTCAATGCCGGTTTGATGAAGTGACCATGCGGTGATGCTGGTGTGCCCGCTCCGTGTAATCCGCGGGGCGGCGATGTTGGTGATGATTTATCCTTGGTGATTCCGAACTCTTGTTCGGCTTGCTGAGATGGGATCCGAAGAAGTTGAGCTCGGCTTAATAAAACGACGACGTGTCTAGCGCAGGTCGGCAGCCGTGGAGCAATATTACCGGACTGGTTTGACACCAGCGTGATGGTGAAGATTACCTCGGAGGAGGCTTAAAATTTTATGGGTACATGTTTAAAAACAACGCACAATACCCTAGAGAAAAAATTCCTTCCAAAGGGTTGTCCAAATATTCCGTTCATGAAGAAACATGAACTCGGGCCGGATTCGTATTCGCGCAGAAAACAGATCTGAAAATTGGTCCACTCATCGGAAGGTTCCCGGAGTTTTAACCGTCGGATCGAGCTGAAATTTGGAGGGGTGGTACATATGGGAATTCCGCAGCAGATGAACGGTGGGATCTTCCAAAGGACCTCCGAGCTGGGCTCTGGAGACCACGCCCTAAACTCGTCCAGATTCCCGTCCAGATTTGACAGGGCTCCGGTATATCGTAGATTGCCAGAGATTCCTCCATCGGAACTCGACGAAATTTGGCATGGTTGTTGTACACTTAATTCCGCACAATTCCACGGAAGGAATCGTCAAAGCGATGCCCAAGGAGGTGGTGACAGCGGGTACAAGTTTGCTGTTCGGAAAAAAAAAGCACGGTCGCCCGAGGGCAATGTTGACGTTGAGCCCCCGAGCTCCATGGATGATTCTTCCATGATCATGATAGAGATCGGAGTTGATATTGACGAAGGCCCTCATCCGAACATGATGATTGGAGGTAGGGCACAGTCCTTGGTTAAGCCAAGGTGACCAGTCGAGCCGGCGACAAAAGATGCCAACATCGACAATAAAGCTCGGCTCCGATGCGTAGATCGCGCCGGAGACGATCCGAATTCCCATCGCCCCGTGGCGACCACCAGCAGGCTCTCAATGAAAGCACCAATGTCGGTGTGAAATCCGGCATATCTCGTAGTAGGGGTCCTAAGCTAGGCGTCTTGGAGCGATGGTAACATGGACACGGGGTTTTACCCAGCTTCGGGCTCTCTTGATGAGATAATACCCTACATGCTGCTTTTGATTGTATTCATATGGGTGTTGTACAGAGTACATGTATCTACCACGAGATTGTAGTAATGAATGAGATTGTCTATTGACTAGCCTGGCCTCGGTTTATATATGCACCGTAGGCCTAGGATTTAGAGGAGTCCTTGTCTTGGGCGCCAAGTCTTGTAGAATCCTCCTTGTATGCGGCATGGGCTGTCCGAACTGGCCCATAAGTATACGGCCATGGGGGTCCTCGGCCCAATCTAACTGATCGGGAGACGATGTGGTGAGTACCCCCTAGTCCAGGACACCGTCAACGGGCACCGCACTTCTTTCACAAATTCGACCCTTTCCCTCTCGAAATCTAGATCTTTCCTCGGAGATGGTCCCGTTGTTAGCTTTAATCTTGATTCATGTATCCGCATGTTTTGTTTTGAGTTTGCATATAACTTAGACGGTCTAGGGAGTAGCTAGTCATCGAAGGTTCAGTTGAGTGCGCGGAGAAGGCGAGATGCCGTGCTGCCGTGCGATGCGGTAAGCAAGGCGACATGCCGACGGCAGCGTGAAGTTGTGGTGCTGTGCGATGTGGCACGGTCGCGTGAAGCAGCAAGGCGCACTGGGGCCAGACCGGCTGAATGGATTAGCTGGACTGAAGCCATGAGAATCGGTGTACTAGTTAGTTAGTTGCGAACCAACCTGTGGTTGGATGGTTAATAGGACAGTGGTATCCCCAGCCCACCAGAGTTCAAGTCCTAGACTTGACATTGGTGCTCGCATTTTTCTGGATTTATTCCAGGCCTTTCGGTGATGTGCGTTCAGTGGGAGGAGACGTTCCCGTCGACTACGAAGGCGTCTATGGCGACTTCGTCAATCTCAAGATGATGTGCTGGCCCAGTCATTCGGAGGTGCTCATAGGGGTAGGGTGTGCGTGTGTGCGTTCATAGAGGTGAGTGTATGTGCGTACGTATGAGCGCATGCGTCTGTACTGTGTTAAAAAAAAGTTAGTTAGTTAGTGTGCACGCATGAGTTTGATGGTTGTTTGTTAGCAGAACAGCTGGGTCGTGTGGCCGTTGAGTCAATGCTGCACACGCACTGGATATGGGCGTGCATGCAGTGGGTTGTTAGTTGCATGTGTTTGTTAGCTGGCTTTAGCGCATGGAGAGTTGTGAGCGGGTTCGGTGATAACAGGATAAGGACCACGATGTAGTAGTGGCAGAGTTCATGGGTCATGGCTGAGTGCCAAACTTTGTATAAATAGTCATTTGAGTCAAAGAGAAAAAGAAGCCGCGAGGGCTGAGGGAAAATGTAACACTTGTGTTCACCAAGGAGCAGACCCTCTCGGCAAAGCTAGCAGCCGGTTTCTTCCTTGGTGTATGTGGGTGTGCGTGTGTTCTTTGTGTTGAGAGACAAAGTGTGAAGAAAGATGATAGAGCGTGTGAGCAAGAAGAAGACGCACTGCGAGGAGCGGCGCCAACACCTGTTTCTACCCAGCCTCCGCCGAGGCTTCTGCAAAACTCTCTCAAATTTTGACCACACCCTCCAAGGGCAATACGATGACACCATGCCAGATCCCATGAATTTTTGGCCTCATATGATTTTCCGTGTCTCGCATGCCTGCGACCATCCTCCCCCCCCCCCCCCCCCCCCCCCCCCCCCCCCCCCCCCCCCCCCGGTGATGGGGCCTCCCTCTCCTTTGCATGCAAACGGCCTAGGCATGGGCCAAAGACCACAGATCGAAATTTTCAACCCATTTCCGGCCATGATTTCATGTGGCTGCAGTTCTGATCTTGAATTGCTGGCATTAAAACCCTAGAAATGCAAGTAATGTGCCGTATATAGCATATGGGCCCTGAAAAATGCTAGGACCAGCCATGTGTCATGTAATGACCTTTGTTCTGTGAAGAAAAAAAATTCAAGGCCAACGGAGGAACGAGCACCGCACTCCCATCACAAATCAGACCTCTTCCCTCTCGAAACCTAGATACTTCCTCGAAGATGGTCCCGCTTGTATGTGGTCTCTGGGGAGGCTTATGTGCAACACTCTAATTTTTACCACACCCTCCAGGGGCAATACGATGACACCGTGCTAGGTCTCATGAATTTCCGGCCTCGTATGATTTTCCGTGGATTGAAACGGCAGCATGCCACATGCCGGCAGCCTAGCCTTGGCCCCCAGGTGACGGGGCCTCCCTCTCCATTGGTTGCACGGGGCCTAGGCATGGGACAAGACCATAGATAGAAATTTTCAACCCATTTCCGGACATGATTTCATCTGCCCGCAGTTCAGATCTTAAATTTCTGGCATTAAAACCCTATAAATGCAAGTAGTGTGCAATATATAGTAGACGGGCCCTTAAAAATGCTAGGACTTGGCACGTGTCATATAATGGCCCCTGTCCAGTGCAGAAAAAGCTTCAAGGCCAAGGGAGGAACAGGCACCGCACTCCCTTCACAAATCCAGATCCTTCCTCGGAGATGGTCCAGTTTCTACGCAGTCTCCGGGGAGGATTATGCGAAATGCTCTCAAAATTTGACCACACCCTCCAGGGGCAATACGATAACACCGTGCCAGGTTCCATGAATTTTTGAACTCGTATGATTTTCCATGGATTTAAACGGCAGCATCCTGCATGGCGGCGACCAACCTTGGCCCCCCGGTGATGGGGCCTCCCTCTCCTTTGGATGCAAACACTACAGGAATCAGGTAGTTTGCCGTCTGCCATGGCTAATGACAAAGGCATGCCTGGCGGACGGCAAAGGCCTTTGCCGTCAGCCAGCAGACGGCACCACGTCCGGCTGAACGAGCTACGGCAAAGGGCACTTTGCCGTCCGCTAGCGGACGGCAAAGATGCAAAGGTCTTTGCCATCTGCCAGCAAACGGCAAAGGGCATGGACGGCACACGTGGCAGCTTAGGTCCGTTAAGGGGTTAACGGCGTGCTTTGCCGTCTGCTGGCTGATGGCAAAGACCTTCGTATCTTTGCCGTCTGCCAGCAGACGGCAAAGTGCCCAAATAGGCCAGCCCAGATGCCCCCCAGGTAGCTAACACGTGGCATGCTTTGCCATCTGCTGGCAGACGGCAAAGATGCAAAGGTCTTTGCCGTCTGCCAGCAGACGGCAAAGCATGCCATATAGGCAAGTCCAGTGCACCCCAGGTTGCACAGGTAGCTGACACATGGCAGCTTTGCTGTCTGCTGGCTGGTGGCAAAGCTCTTTGCCGTCTGCCAACAGACGGCAAAGTGCCTGTATAGCCCCTGTTTTTTTTTCTATTTTTTCTTAAATTCAATCAATTTCCCCCCCCCCCCCCCCCCCCCCCCCCCCCCCCCCCCCCCCCCCCCCCCCCCCCCCCCCCCCCCCCCCCCCCCCCCCCCCCCCCCCCCCCCCCCCCCCCCCCCCCCCCCCCCCCCCCCCCCCCCCCCCCCCCCCCCCCCCCCCCCCCCCCCCCCCCCCCCCCCCCCCCCCCCCCCCCCCCCCCCCCCCCCCCCCCCCCCCCCCCCCCCCCCCCCCCCCCCCCCCCCCCCCCCCCCCCCCCCCCCCCCCCCCCCCCCCCCCCCCCCCCCCCCCCCCCCCCCCCCCCCCCCCCCCCCCCCCCCCCCCCCCCCCCCCCCCCCCCCCCCCCCCCCCCCCCCCCCCCCCCCCCCCCCCCCCCCCCCCCCCCCCCCCCCCCCCCCCCCCCCCCCCCCCCCCCCCCCCCCCCCCCCCCCCCCCCCCCCCCCCCCCCCCCCCCCCCCCCCCCCCCCCCCCCCCCCCCCCCCCCCCCCCCCCCCCCCCCCCCCCCCCCCCCCCCCCCCCCCCCCCCCCCCCCCCCCCCCCCCCCCCCCCCCCCCCCCCCCCCCCCCCCCCCCCCCCCCCCCCCCCCCCCCCCCCCCCCCCCCCCCCCCCCCCCCCCCCCCCCCCCCCCCCCCCCCCCCCCCCCCCCCCCCCCCCCCCCCCCCCCCCCCCCCCCCCCCCCCCCCCCCCCCCCCCCCCCCCCCCCCCCCCCCCCCCCCCCCCCCCCCCCCCCCCCCCCCCCCCCCCCCCCCCCCCCCCCCCCCCCCCCCCCCCCCCCCCCCCCCCCCCCCCCCCCCCCCCCCCCCCCCCCCCCCCCCCCCCCCCCCCCCCCCCCCCCCCCCCCCCCCCCCCCCCCCCCCCCCCCCCCCCCCCCCCCCCCCCCCCCCCCCCCCCCCCCCCCCCCCCCCCCCCCCCCCCCCCCCCCCCCCCCCCCCCCCCCCCCCCCCCCCCCCCCCCCCCCCCCCCCCCCCCCCCCCCCCCCCCCCCCCCCCCCCCCCCCCCCCCCCCCCCCCCCCCCCCCCCCCCCCCCCCCCCCCCCCCCCCCCCCCCCCCCCCCCCCCCCCCCCCCCCCCCCCCCCCCCCCCCCCCCCCCCCCCCCCCCCCCCCCCCCCCCCCCCCCCCCCCCCCCCCCCCCCCCCCCCCCCCCCCCCCCCCCCCCCCCCCCCCCCCCCCCCCCCCCCCCCCCCCCCCCCCCCCCCCCCCCCCCCCCCCCCCCCCCCCCCCCCCCCCCCCCCCCCCCCCCCCCCCCCCCCCCCCCCCCCCCCCCCCCCCCCCCATTATTACAACATAAAAAAATTGAATACCTAATAACATGAACTAATTAATAATATATATGTACATAATAATAATTGAATACCTGACATTACTAATACTAATCTTCATCGTCTATATATGCTCCGGGATCAATAAATGCACAATCATCATCATTATCAGTAATGACGTGCTCATCATCATCATCAATAAATGCATCAACATGTGGAAGGCCTCCTTTAAGTAATCGGTCAAGCATTGACAGGTCATCCGCAGCAGTAACCTCTTCTTGTTCCGGCTCAGGGGTGAAGTCGGATTCACTGTCGCTGTCTACTTCAATGTTCTAGGGTGAAGTAGAGAGGTTCTTGAAATGTTTTTTGGAAAGACGTGTTTCTTGGAAGATTTCTCCTTCATATGTGTCTGGGTTAATGTGAGGTTCATAATCCTCTTCATTGGGGGGAGATGGTCTAACACGTGGTGGCACTTCATAAACGACATCCCAACCATTGAGATTTGGATCACTTTGACAGGCCCACGGTAGATAGAAAACTTGGGTTGCCTGTTGAGCCATAATATAGACATCGGGAACATCCAAATGGGTGCTTTGTTTGATTTTGACTAGCTCTATATGTTCATGAGTCCTTCTAGTCTCCTTCGGCTGGAACCAATAACATTTGAAGACTATGACGTTTGGTGGGTTTGCACCATAGAATAGAAGTTCATAAATTGCTTCAACTCTTCCATAATACTCGGTAACTCCTTCGCCGATAGCAGAGACACAACAATTTGTAGACTTTCGGTCGGCCATAGATAGCTCTTTGCCATAGGTACGAAAGCGATACTCGTTGATGTCGTATTTGTCAAATGAACAGACCTTATTGTCAAAACCATTAGCGACTTGTCTCAATTCGGCGTCCATAAACTCTGAATTAGCCGACAAGTTTATTACGAAAGGATTGTTGCATTAGCCGCAAATTAGACGAAGAAATGAAATGGTCTAATAGAAATTACCGTTTGTTTGAACCAAGAGATGAAACTGGGATAGCCGCCTCCATGCTTTGCCAGAAGCTCATACTCTTCGACGGAATCCTTTTGGATCACCGCTCCATACGAGAATTTGGTGACGTATCGACTGTATCAATTATCCGGGAATAAGAGCAGTTCAAAGGAATTAGAAGTTACGAAACAATGTACCGAGAACTTACTCGATGTACGGCCGCACTTCTGTTAGGTTGTTGAAGGTATACAACGAAATGGTCTGCCATTCTTCGACATCCAACAATAAGGAATTAGAAGCACCGGCTGGTGTGAGCTTCCCTTTGAATAGCTGAGGTTGGATCCACCCTTTTTAGGGTCGCCAGCATTGTACCGAGGCTTCGGATTATGCAAATGACGATTTTTGGCTTCGTAGTGTGCTGTCACGAAGTTTGCCGCCTCCTCAGTAATGAATGCCTCGGCCATCGATGCTTCAATTCTACATTTATTTTTACATTTTGCTCGAAGCGTCTCCTGCATCCTCTCAGTTGCGTAGCATCAACGATTTTGCACGGGCCCCCCCAATCTTGCCTCGGTCGGGAGATGCAAAATCAAATGCTGCATTGGATTAAAGAAGCCCGGCGGAAATATTTTCTCTAACTTGCAGATCAACTCCGGCGCCAACTCTTCCATTTCTTCTATCACGCCAGGCGATAGTTCTTTCACACAAAGAACACGGAAGAAATAGCTCAGCTATGCCAGTACTAGCCATTCATCCTCAGGGATAAAGCCACACAACATCACTGGCATTACCCGCTCAAGTCATATGTGTCAATCATGACTCTTGAGACCAAATATCTTCAATTTTTCAAGACTCGGTCCCCTCTTTAGATTCGTTGCATACCCATCGGGGAACATCAACTGCATTTTCACCCACAAGATAATTTCCCTCATAGCTGGCCTTCCAAGATTGAACCAGGCCTTTGGCTTCATCCAGTTCTTCTTTCCTTTCGGTTGTCGCATGTTCTGTAACGGTCTATCACATAGCTCCTGCTGATCGACTCTAGCCTTAGGATTATCCTTTGACTTCCCCTCTATGCCGAACAATGTACCAAAAAGTGCCTCGGCGATATTCTTTTCAGTGTGCATCACGTCGATGTTGTGTGGGCAAAGGAGGTCTTTGAAGTAAGGTAGATCCCACAAGCATGTCTTGTGAGTCCAGGAGTGTTTCGAATTATACCCCTTGAAATACCCTGGATGCTCTGGATCTGGCTCGAGAGCATTTAATTGATCTAGGGTCTCTTGGCCTGTCAACGCAGGTGGTGCAGAGTTTTTGACAACTCTACCTTTGATGAAGTTCTTCTTGTCTTTTCTGAACTTATGGCGAGGATCCAGGAACTGTCTATGCATGTCGAAGCAAGAAAACTTGCGACCGGCCTGAAGCTAACGAGACTCAAGAGCTCCCTTGCATGTGGGGCATGGGAACCTTCCATGCACACACCAACCAATGAATAGCGCATACGCCGGCAAGTCATGCATCGCGTACATGTACCAGACACGCATTATGAAGTTCCGTTTGCTAAAGGCGTCATATGTATGTACACATTCATATTCTTCCCCGGATAGTTGGGCCCTGGAATTATCAACGTCAGGAAAATGTTCTTTCTTTGCATAATCTGTCCGGGGGGAGATTGAGTGGAAAGACAAATACGGGCCAACAACTGTATTGGGCTGCCGTCAGACCAAACACACTGAACCCATCCGTGCTGATGGCGACTCGAGGATGCCTCGGATCTGCCGCTTTGTCATCATGTAATGCATCGAAGCGCTTCCATGCTTCACCGTCCGATGTGTGCACCATCATCAGCTTCCCATCTGCATCTAGTTGGGTTCTTTTGCCCGTTTTGTGCCATGTCATCTGTCTGGCCGTCTCTTCGACCATGAAAAGACGTTGAAGTCTTGGTACAATTGGCATATACCGAAGAACATTAACAGGGATTTTGGTCTGCGTCTTCTCACCCATACCGTTGTCTACCACAACATACCTGGATGACTTGCAAATGGGACAACAGTTCAAGTCCGCATACTGAAGCCTAAATAAGGCACATCCTTTCTCACAGGCATGCATCTTCTCATAGGGCATCTTAAGAGCACGGAGGATTTTGTCTGACTGGTACAGGTTTGCAGGTAGTACATGGCCTTTGGGTAGAAAACGTCCAAATATTGTTATCATCGCGTCGTAGCATTCTCTGCCCAAGTTGAATTGAGCCTTCAGAGCCATTATTTGTGAGATGGCATCCAGCTGACAAAGCTCAGTGTGCTCGTGGAGAGGACGTTTTGAAGACTCCAACATTTCATTGAAGGCCTTTGCAGATTCCTCCATCTCATCGTCTGAGTCCGGAGCATCATCAAAGTCTTGCACCATGTCTTCCATCCCGGTACCATGCTCGTCGGTGCGACGACGAAGCACCTCAGCTCTCGCACATTGGGCAGACTCGCCATGAAATGTCCACACCGTATAATCTGGCGTAAAACCCCTCTTCTGCAGGTGTTTGCCCATTTCATCCTCTGTCCTCTTGTGCCAATTGTTGCACCCGGCACAGGGGCACCAGGTTGTCCTCTGGCCATTTGCAAATGCAGTTCTCAGAAACCCCTTGGTTTTTGTTAACCATTCAATGGTTATGTCTTTCTGACTAGTGTGACCAGTGTACATCCACGCACGATCACTCATCTTGCCTAGCTACTGGACACATAAGAAATATATATATAAATCAGCATGTATATATTCATCAGTTAATGGAGTTTGTCACTTTTATTACCTCCATGCAACCTAGACTCTAATAGGTAAAGATAGGTCCTAATCCCACCCGAGTATGTGTAGATTGGGTTCATTTTCCCATGCTCTGCTCCGGATCGGACGCAAAATTTTGGCAGCACCTCCCCGCTGTTCTCCTGATACATGTCTCGGCAATAAGCAGAGAGGATGTGTACCCGGAGAACAACAGGGAGGCACTGACGAAATTCTGCATCAGATCCAGAGCAGAGCATATGGGAAAACAAACCCAATCTACACATACTCGGGCTGTCCATGGATAACGTTGGACAATTCGAAAGAATCACGGTTATAAATATGCAAATGCATGCATATTTATAGATGTAACCCTTTCGAACGGGAGACGCATAGTGGTCACACATACTGATGATTGAAGACACCTATAGCTAGCAAGTTTCATCGGCACGAAGACCAGAACAGAGCAAATGAAGGGGGGAGGAGGAGATGTCATTTGTGCTCACCCACGAACGTAGGGGCGGAGCTAGTCGAACACTAGACCCTCGCAGCGACGAAAAAACTGCACATTTAAATCGAAAGATGAGTAACATAGCAATATTGTTTTTTCCGTCAACCTAACTAAATATCTACAACAGGACGAGCTGGTTAGGGGGTTCCTCGGCGTCGATGGAACCCTAAATAGCAAGTATCATCGGTGTGAGATACATGTGGCGCTCGGCGTTGAACACTAGATCCACATTCCACAAGTGACGCCTGCGCCCAGCGTCCCGCGCGTAGCAATAGTTCTGGGGGCCGATGATGGTCGAACACCTTGGCGAATTTGTCTGGCAGCCTCTGCGATGAGGATTAAAGCCAAGTTTTGAAACTTCAAACAACCAAACCGACTTGAGTCAGTTTGGGTGTTTCAAGTTTCAACACTTGGCTTTTAATCGTCATCCCAGAGGCTATAAGACAAATTCGCATAGGTGTTCGACCGCCATCGACCCCGAAAACTGTTGCTGCGGGACGCCGTACGCCGGTGTCACTTGTGGGACGTGGATGTAGTGTTCGACACCGACGGCCACATGTATCTCGCACCGACGATACTTGCTATTTAGGGTTCCATCGACGTCGAGGAACCCCCTAACCCGCTCGTCCCCGGGCGCCCTCTGGTATGGGCGACGACGTCGGGACCGGCGGGACCCACTGGCTCCACCATCTATCCCGTCGGCGACCGGCGATCCACGACCGGCGACCCTCGACCCCTCGGCGACCCTCGACCATCGGCGACCCTCTTTTTCTACTTTTCCTACTTCTTTTTTTCATCTTTTACTTCTACTTCTTTTTTTCATCTTCTTCTTCTTCTTCTTCTACTACTTATTGTTCTTTTTTTATCTTCTTCTTCTTCCTCTTCTTCTTTTTCTTCCTTTTCTTCTTTTACTTCTTTTTTTCATCTTTCTTGTTTCCCCCCCCCCCCCCCCCCCCCCCCCCCCCCCCCCCCCCCCCCCCCCCCCCCCCCCCCCCCCCCCCCCCCCCCCCCCCCCCCCCCCCCCCCCCCCCCCCCCCCCCCCCCCCCCCCCCCCCCCCCCCCCCCCCCCCCCCCCCCCCCCCCCCCCCCCCCCCCCCCCCCCCCCCCCCCCCCCCCCCCCCCCCCCCCCCCCCCCCCCCCCCCCCCCCCCCCCCCCCCCCCCCCCCCCCCCCCCCCCCCCCCCCCCCCCCCCCCCCCCCCCCCCCCCCCCCCCCCCCCCCCCCCCCCCCCCCCCCCCCCCCCCCCCCCCCCCCCCCCCCCCCCCCCCCCCCCCCCCCCCCCCCCCCCCCCCCCCCCCCCCCCCCCCCCCCCCCCCCCCCCCCCCCCCCCCCCCCCCCCCCCCCCCCCCCCCCCCCCCCCCCCCCCCCCCCCCCCCCCCCCCCCCCCCCCCCCCCCCCCCCCCCCCGGGCACGGGGGCAGCGCGGGTGAGGGGCGGCGGCTCGGGTAGGGGAAAGAGAGAGAGCGGACAGAGAGAGGGGTGGGGCGCGAGCGCTGGCTGCTTTTTAGTTAGGTCACAGCTCTTTGCCGTCTGCTAGTAGACGGCGAAGAGCCTAGCTAACGGACGTTAGGTTGGCCACTTTCTTTGCCGTCCGCTAGCAGACGGCAAGGAAGGTTTGCCGTCTGCTAGCGGATGGCAAAGAAAGTGGCCGTTAGGTGCTTCTTGCTAGTGGGCCACCCTCCCTCTTTGCCGTCTGCTAGCAGACGACAAAGCTTCTATGCCGTCCGCTAGCAGACGACAAAGAGCTGGCTGACGGCAAACATGATCTTTGCCGTCAGCTCTTTCTTTTCCGTCAGATCCTGATTCCAGTAGTGAAAGGGCCTAGGCATGGGCCAAAGACCACTGATAGGAATTTTCAACCCAGAAAAATGCTAAGACCTGGCATATGTCATGTAATGGCCTTTGTTCAGTGCAGAAATTTTTTCAAGGCCAACGAAGGAACAAGCACCGCACTCCCATCACAAACCAGACACCTTCCCTCTCGAATCCTAGATACTTCCTCGGAGATGGTCCCGCTTCTACGTGGTCTCCGGGGAGGCTTCTATGAAACACTCTCAAATTTTTACCACACCCTCCAAGGGCAATACGATGACACGGTGCCAGGTCTCGTGAATTTCCGGCCTCGTATGATTTTCCATGGATTCAAATGGCGGCCTAGCCTTCGCCCTCCGGTGATGGGGCCTCCCTCTCCATTGGCTGCACGGGGCCTAGGCATGGGGCAAGACCATAGATAGGAATTTCAACCCATTTTCAGACATGATTTCATCTGGCCGCAGTTCAGATCTTGAATCTCTGGCATTAAAACCCTGTAAATGCAAGTAATGTGTCGTATGTAGCAGACAGGCCCTGAAAAAGGCTAGGACTTGGCACGTGTCATGTAATGGCCTCTGTTCAGTGCTGAAAAAGTTTCAAGGCCAATGGAGGAACCGGCACCGCACTCCCTTCATAAATCCGAATCTTTCCCTCTCAAAATCTAGATCCTTCCTCGGATATGGTCCTGTTTCTACGCAGTCTCCGGGGAGGCTTGTGCGAAACACTCTTAAATTTTTACCACGCTCTCCAGAGGCAATACAATGACCGTGCCAGGCCCCATGAATTTCTGGCATTGTATGATTTTTCGTGGATTTAAACGGCAACATCCCGCATGCCGGTGACCTAGCCTTGTAAGTACTTGGCCTATTTTTGGAATGATCATGCTCCTATGATTGATTATAACACAAACAAAGAGGAAAGTCACATGGAATCACCCCTTTTGAAAAAAGGCTAGGGGGCAGACGTTGCGGGGCCCATCGGACAGGGGACACTTCAAATCGCGCGAATAAGGCTCGGAACCACTTCTCCTTATTAATACAAAGATGCATTTGCCAGGCCATCTTACTAAAATGTGACATGACACGCAAATACATGTTGCGTCGATATTATCAATTCTTTCTGATTTTTTTCTATGATATTTTGATTACGGTTTCATGATTAGGTAGCACCGAAGAACTGTAATGAGAGAAAGCACTGGCTCTCCCAATAACTTGGCCACACACAAAAAAGGATGCCTTAAATATGGCTCCCTTAATCTTGCTCAAGAATCTAATTGCCATGATATACATGCATGCATGTATGTGCACATTACCTGTACATTTCATGGAAACCCAAATAGCTCCCCAGATTCGGTGGGTCTGTATTTTCAAAAATCAAAAAACACATTTAAAAGTTCAATTATTTTTAGCAAAACTCGACTCGTGCATATAAATGTGCACCATTTGTAATATAGATCCACACGTTGGTCTTTTTAGTGTAGCGCACAAATGAAAATATGGCTGCATGGAATTTTACAGATACGTATTGCATGTTTACATGTACGTACGTGTGGACACAATTTCAGAACTTTCTGAAACTTTAAATTAACGTTTTCAAAATTATGAAAATTTCAAGCTCTCTAGAGCCTGAGAGCCAAGAGTACACTTAGATGACTAATTAATATAAAGAAAACCAATTATGTTTTTTATGCATAAATGGTACCACATGAACAAAGTTTCACAATATAAAGTTTTTTGTAATTTTTCACTCACGTACGTATACCTATTTAACGGTGGTTCTAAATCTCAGTCGACTGAGACTTCGCGAAGTCTCAGTCAATGTGTCAACCGTTGGATCAAGGTTGCTTTACGATTCGCACAGGCGCACGTAAGGGCTCGGGCGTGCTTACGTGTCTCGCATGTTAGCAGCCAGTGCGACGGCCCGTGTCCTTTCTTCTCTTTTTATTGTCGTTGTGTCACGATGGGCCATGAAGAGGCTTTTTTATTTGGACTGCTCGGCTTTTTTTGGCTGTGTTTACATTCCTTTTTTTTATTTCGCGTTTTCCTATAGGGTGATGGATTTTGTATGACGGCTCCCTTTCTTATTTGATGGTTTCTTTTGGTTTTTTACTTTTCTATTTTTTCTATTATTCCTTTTTAACTTTTGGTTTTGGCTTTTTTTACTTTTTTTCTGGTTTTAGGTTTTTTGATGGGGAGAATATGGAAATATTTTTTAACTATTTATTTTTGATTTTATTTATTTTTGGCTGGGTGCCTGGGAGAGGGGAGGGCTTTTTTATTTGGTCTTTTGGGCTTTTTGGTTTTATTTATTTTTCTTTTTGATCTATTTTTCAGTTTTCTTCATTTTCTTGTAAGTGTTTTTGACACTCACATCTATGTTCCTCATGGTGTTTATTTTTTGGGGTTTCTATTTCACCTTTTACTATTTTTTATTTTTATTTTTTATCGCTTCTTAAAACTTTTTCTTTCTAACGGCATGATTATTGCTACCTTTTTTATTCTGACTAAACAATAATTTTTTTTTAAAATTTTCAAATTTTTGCCATTCGGTTGCACAATCGATATCGCCCGCAACTTAGTGATGTTTTTATCGGCGGAGAGGGCAGTTGCATGTCTACCATTAAGCACACAACTGCAAGTGTCGTCCCTGAGTGCAAATGCATGTCTTCAATGCGAGTGCAACTCCGTGGTGTTCTGTCACGCGCGCGGGGCGGTGCGGGGACAGTTTTTTTCTTCACTTTTTTCTGGTTTGAATTTTTGGATGGGGAGAATTGTATACCATTTTTAACTATTTTTCTAGTCATATGAGTTTTTTGTTGGGCTGCAATTTTTGCACCGAGAGAAGGAGGAGGGAGCTATTATATTTTTAAGTCGTTGATTTTTCTTTGTCTGTGCAAGGAATTTTCTCATGATGTTGATTTTTTTGCATTTATATTTTCACCTTTTTCATGTTTTCTTTTTTATTGCTCTTTTTAAATCTTTTCGTGCTAACGTTGGCACGATTCATGCTAGCTTTTTAATTATTTATCAAACAACAACTTTACTTTTAGAATTTGAGAATATTGCCATACGGTTGCACAATCTGCCCTGATTGCAATTGCATGTCTTCGACGCGACTGCAACTCGGTGATGTTTTGTTGGGGGAGGGGGAAGTTGCATGTTTTTTACTAGGTATACAAATGCATGTGTCGTCCTGACTGTAACTTAGTGGTGTTTTCTCTTGGGGGGTGGGACAGTTGTATGTCTGCCGCTAGGTACACAACTACAGTGTCGCCCTTGACTAAAACTGCATGTCTTCAATGCGACTGCAACTTAGTGGTGTTTTGTCAAGAAAGGGAAGGGCAGTTGCATGTCTGCCACTAGGCATGCAACTGCAAGTATCGCTCCGACTGCAACTGCATGTCTTCAACGCGACTGCAACTCAATGGTGTTTTGTCGGAGGGGAAGGGCAGTTGCATGTCTGTCACTAGGCACACAATTGCAACTGTCGCCCCCAATTGTAACTGCATGCCTTCAACACGACTACAACTTAATGGTGTTCTGTCAAGGGGACAGTTGCATGTCTGCCACTAGGCACGCAACTGCAAGTGTCGCCCCAACTGCAACTTAGTGGTGTTTGTCGAGGGGTAGGGGGCAGTTGCATGTGTGCCACTAAGCACGCAACTGCGAGTGTCACCCCCTATTAGAACTGCATGTCTTCGGCGTAACTACAACTCAGTGGTGTTTTGTCAGGGGAGGGGGCAGATACATGTGTGCCACTAGGCACACAACTGCAAGTATTGCCCCCAACTGCAAGTGCATGTCTTCAACATGACTGCAAATTAGTGGTACTAGTCGTCAACCCATGCAGTTGCACGGGCTAGTATCACGGAAAGTCGAACTCCATTCATGTTTAGTTTTCACAGAATTATATTTCATTGGCATTTGTTATGTATTATATATAGTATATTTTAATTACTTTGATCTTTATTATTCGACAACCAAATTAAAGTAGTTTCAAATTCATACTTTTACAACTTCATTATAGAAATGAACAGAAAGAAAATATGATTCGGCCAGGTTTCTAACGCTGAAAGGTCATCTGATTCTGATGCCCATTGACAGAGAGAAATATTCTTCACCATCTGACTATCATAAGCATAATAATAAATGATATTTTAGGGCAGATTTGTAATTACAGCCAGACAACAACTGCAATAGCCATATATATAGCAAAAATGGTCCCGTTGATTTGTTGCACACATAAAAAAATGGTGCCTTTTCTAAAGAACGTCCACATGGTTTCAATTACGTATTGAATAAGACAAATCGTACGATTGGATGATTGAAAAATTGCATAGAGGAAGAAGGAGGATATATAGGCTAGAGAATATAAGTTATAAGGTGTGCTTCCATGCACACCCCATAAATATTGTTTCTTCATGCTTGCAACCATTCTAGTTTAAGGAGACAAAAGAAAACTACACATCTATATATTAATTTATTTCAGCAATTTCTTTAAGTACAATAGAATACAGTAGAACTTCAATCGAGATTGTATGCTTTAATGTGAACCATTCATTTACATCAACTTTCGTAATATATTTTATAAGGGCCATACCAAGGAACACCTCATAAGCTTACTGTTGATGAATATATCTTGTTGTTCCATGTCTGCACTTCTGCACATTGCTAGCTGTGCTGTGTTAACTGGATGCACCACCTTGTACTTCCAATGTACATGAAACAGTCAGAACACAAAAGTAATCATGCTTTTAGTAAAGAACTGATATTATAATGTCCTTATTGGGATATTATAATGTCCTTATTGGGGAAGTACACCAATCTCCAGCATCAAACTGAAACGAACAGAATGGTATTGTGATGAAACCATATGTTTCTACTTTAGTTAATCATTAAATTAAATGGCATAGGATGTGGGCATATGATCAGTACATAATCCAAGAATAAAACACCGCTAGCATTCGCAGAGAACACAGAGAAAACCAAGGTGAAAACTTTGCACGTAATCTGATTAGAGGAGAAGACTGTTTGACGATACAATTTTAATGCAAGAACAAATACAAAACAGCAACTAACCATACAACTATACTTTAGCACATATAATAGTCGATGGGCAAGATAGGTAATTAATTGGAAATAAATGAATTTAAAGACGTTTCAGACTTCATGTACTGATATGCAAGATATGGCTAGTGCATATTGGCCAGCATATCAGAAAGGATGGACTGACTATATGACAAAATACCATCATGCGTAGTTTGTCGTATAGTCAGTCCATCTGACATAATACGTGCAACTTATAACAAACAAAATAGAAAACACATAAACGTCTTACAACTAAACAGGGAGAAAATAAACATCCAAGAAGTAATTTGGTACATGTCGTTTGATCTCTTTGGTGCTCCTTGTTGAGAGGGTAGCATGTTCAATGATGCTAGAGTTGAGTCCTCGTCTATGCGAGTGTTGTCACCCGCAACTCGACATACTCGCTGATGTATTTGTCGAGCACCACCACAGTCCATCATCTTTTCTTATGGAGATCACCTACATGTATGTTGAGAAAACAAAAACAAATATTTCACCATTACCATATAGACAGCTCTCCTTGGATAGCAACAGAGCTTGATAGAAAAAGGAAACCAAACGAATAGAAAGATTAAGGTCGTCGTACGCATATCTGTTGAGAAAACAGCTCCTGCACCATTATCAGATAGATCTTTCTCCTTTGATAGCAACAGAGTGTGATGGAACAGGGAAATAAGATGAATGAAAAGATTAAGGTCTGTACCTACTGCTCGCATGAAGCCCTGACGGGGAGCTCAAATTTCTACCGAGATGATTCCTAAAAGTATGGTAAGCATGCAACTCGTGTGAAGACATGATGAACAAACTCTCCCATGATGCATCAAAACTACAAATTTGCTTCCTTCGACCTTTAAGAAAATATTTCCATATCAAGAATATGTAATTTGCAACAACAGAAGTAACAAAGTCAAGGAATTGGCAGAAGTTTATTTTAACGGATCAAGAGCAAGACGTCCTGGCAGCCATGGATCGATTCTGTACCACTGGGCCGAGGGTGGAGGCAATGCTAGGGCATGACAACGGCGGCGGCGGAGAGAATTATCAGCAGGTTCCGACGATATATAATGAGACACGGAGACATGAACGATGGATGTGCACCATGTTCCGCATTGTCGCGGTCTCAATCACAGTCGCAGGTTTGTGCATGCCGGGCATCAACCATCAGATATGCGTCCATACACCCAGGCCCCTGTTCTTGGTTGAAGAAAGATGTTACAATCATCAGCTATACATCCATGCATCGACCAAGGTGCTTTCTCACAGATGCATCTGTAATCGGACATCTACTGGAAATACATATAAAAAGAGCAAAAAAATCAACATCACATCAGATTAATTACCTTGACACAAAGGAACTTAGAAACATACTCAGAGCTCGGTGGATACATGATGAGAGCATGTATCACCAAGAAATCGCTGGAGGTGGAGAAAAGGAGGAGGCGACGGCCGGCCAAGTAGTAGGAAGAAAAGGAATTGGAGGGCGTGAGAGATCAAGACTCCCACCACGTTCGTGCATCTTTGTTAAATCTCAGCCACAAGGAATTGGAGGGCGTGAGGAAATAGGACTCCCATGTGAGTGCATCTTGCTTAAATTTGAACCATCATAATCCCGTAACTTGTTCCCACGTGATGGTTGGCTAATGTTTTTTTCTCTATAACGTCGTTTGTATATACGTAGGTTCCTTCAGAATTGCTCTTCGCTACGTGCATGTTTGCTTTTTTTCTGACGGAATTGGTCTTTGCTACACGCAGGTTTGCTTTTTTTCCACCACAAGAGTAACCTAAATCGTGGGGTTCAGATAGATCAATTACATCGATCAAGTGTGAAGCTATTTTTTAATGATGTGGGCTAACATGAGATATTCAAGGGAGTACAAAATCAATGGTTTTTTCTGTGATTAATTAACAGAAGATAGATAGATTGATAAAAGTGAGACAGACCTGAGAGTTTGATAGACACATGAGAGAGAGGTGCGTGAGAAGGAAAGAAAGAAGCGTGAGAGATTTGCTAGCCAAAAAAATAGATATCAAGATTTTTTTTTGGAGGGTTTCATGAGTCAATCTGCACCATAATAATTCGGTCCCACCAGATTAACGGCTCGTAAAATCTGATTAACGTGGGAATTTACAGGGAGTATCTAATTAGCATAGGTATAGATAGATAGATTTTTTCAAGAGAGGGAAGGGCAGTTGCATGTTTACCACAAGGTATGCAACTGCAACTGTCGCCCCCGAATGCAATTGCAATCCAGTGGTGTTTATCGAGGTGGGGGAGGGGCAGTTGCATGTCTACCACTAGGCATGCAACTGCAAGTGTCGTCCCGGACTGCAACTGCAACTCTTCAATGCGACTGCAACTTGGGGGTGCAAGTGGCCCCCCCCGGGAGGGGCTGTTGCAGGTTTGCCACTTGGCATGCAACTAGAAGTGCCGCCCTCGACTGCAACTGCATATATTTCCATGCGTCTGCAACTTAATGGTGTTTGCTGATGGACGGCAGTTGCATGTTTGAGAGTAGGCACGTAACTGCAAGTGCATGTCTTCAACGCGACTTCAAATTAGTGATGTTTTATCCAAGGGGGAGTTGCATGTCTGCCACTAGGCATGCAACTACAGGTGTTGCCCCCGACTGCAACTACATGCCTTCAGCGCAACTGCAACTTACTGGTGTTTGTCGGGGGCGGAGGGGTGTAGTTACATGTCTGCCACTAGGCATGCAACTGCAAGTGTTGCTCTCCGACTGCAACTGCATGTATTCAACACGACTGCAACTTAGTGGTGTTTGTCGGGACAGGGGGTAGTTGTGTAGGGTAACGCGACAGAAAACAAAAAGAATCCTACGCACCAACCTAGGACAACTATGAAGATGCATATAAGGTTTGATCTGATCGTTACCAACTCATAGCGCAATGGAAGTAGAGTTGGCGAATATCGTCAGTGCAGATCCTCGCAGCTAGGATTTTACACCCCCCCCCCCCCCCCCCCCCCCCCCCCCCCCCCCCCCCCCCCCCCCCCCCCCCCCCCCCCCCCCCCCCCCCCCCCCCCCCCCCCCCCCCCCCCCCCCCCCCCCCCCCCCCCCCCCCCCCCCCCCCCCCCCCCCCCCCCCCCCCCCCCCCCCCCCCCCCCCCCCCCCCCCCCCCCCCCCCCCCCCCCCCCCCCCCCCCCCCCCCCCCCCCCCCCCCCCCCCCCCCCCCCCCCCCCCCCCCCCCCCCCCCCCCCCCCCCCCCCCCCCCCCCCCCCCCCCCCCCCCCCCCCCCCCCCCCCCCCCCCCCCCCCCCCCCCCCCCCCCCCCCCCCCCCCCCCCCCCCCCCCCCCCCCTTGGCCGGCCACATGTGTGCCCCCCCCCCCCAAAAGGGGTCCCACCACCCCATCACATCCCTTGAGTTTTGTGGAACAAAACTCCAAAGGAGTAGTTGTACCCTAATAGTGCTGCCACTATTCACACCACTATTCATGACAAAATATTTTCAGTGTCTGTTTAATCCAAAAAAAATCCCGAAGGTCCAGAACATTTCTGGCACCCAATAAAATAAATTTGGACGTGTTCCGAAACATTTTCGTATGAAAACATTTCTCCAGAACGCTTCTGGTTATACACTTTCTGTCGTGTCCGAAACTTTTTCGTCGACTTTCTCTTTGGAACTATTCTAGTGTCTCCGAAACTTTTTCGGTGACTTTCTCTCAGACTCCCTGTCTAGTATTCAGCAAATAGACGACCCTTAAGCGTGTGACCCTGTAGGTTCGGTGATGTATACACATGACCGAAACACTTTCCGATCGATGATCAGTAGCGGAACTGTGGACATCCATATTGATCCCTATACCCACACGAATGAATATTCGAGTGAACATGTAGTTGCCGTGTGCTATTCCTATTGCTTTGCGATATGTTACAAACACCCGAGGTGATATTTATCGGTGTCGGGGGGATGACCCCCGGGTAGGCTCAAGGAAACATGTCAATATTTCAAAGCATCGGGACAGCTCACCTCCCTCAAAACCGGCTGGCCCCTCGGCCGACTCCCCCCGTAGGAGGCCGGCTGGGCATGGCAGGCCTCCCGGGCCGGCTGGCGGCAGCCGGCGGGGTGAGCGCCTGTCACATCCACCAGTACCAGGTACGGGGACAAGACATTCCCCACGACGCGGGGGTATGGCTACAGCGCCACTGGACCGCTGACCGTGGCGGCCTACGTCAGGGCAGCTTGACACTGTAGACGCGACGTGCCACCCACCCCGTGTCACCATGGCCTACAGGCTATAGCACCAAGCAGCCAGCGGGCCCTACGGCCGATGGGACCCGGCAGCCGGTGGGCCCTGTGGCCAACAGGACCCCGCAGCAGGGGCCCACCCCTCTTTCTCAAACATTCTGTAACCTGGGAGGCCCAAGTATAAGACCTCCCAGGAGCCCCCCTAGGGAGGGGTCGGCAAGTTCATTCCACACACACACACTCAAGGGAGAGAAGAGAGCTGCGAACCCTCTCCTTCCCCCTCCGATACAGCTCCAGGAGCAACCATGTATACCTTGTGATCATCTTAGAGATCCTTGGAGTAGTAGGGGTGTTACCTCCACGCGAGGGCCCCGAACATGGGTACGTCTCTGTGTCCATCAGTGCTCATGGCCAATCCCGCATCCGGACACCGTCGGCGTCCATCGGCCCCTAACCACACGAGATAAGCCACCCCATGGCATCTGCCATGCCAATACCATGACAGTTGGCGCCCGCCGTGGGGCTTCCTACGGCGCCGATCGGAGTCGCATTTTGGACGGGACCCTTCACTCCCTCCGGCGAGCACATCGCGCACGGGCTAGTCAGCAGGCTTGGAGCATTTGACTACGTCAACGACAAACGTGGCGTGCTTCGCAGACGCCGCCTTCCCTGAGGGCGGCTCCATCGTCCCTTTCGGCAAGCACCGCGCCTACGTCGTGGTCTTCTTCGACGAGTACCCTCGCGAGGTGCTCACCTTCGCCGACCCACCGCTCGTTGGCGGTTGTGGCATCTCCAGCAATGGCGCAGACCTTTGCACTCGCGTGGAGGTGCTGACTACCGGCTCTAGCATCGGCACAGGCCGCAGCAAGCACCCTATTTTGGAGCAGAACCTGGCCGCAGTAGGGACGGCCCACGCCGGCCAGGCGAACTCGCTGCGTGCAGTGGTGCAGAACCTGCGCACGCCCATCACGCTCCCCACCGACCCCAACGCCGCCGCGGCCAAGCTCGAGGAGACGCACAAGCGCCTGCCCGACGAGGGCACGGAGCTCGCCGCCGCGCAGCGCCGGATGAAGGCCGTGCAGTGCGAGTATAACACCGTCCACGGCTTCACCCCCGCTGCTGACGGGCCCAGCCAGCTGGGAGAGGTGCAGCGCTGCGGCAGGGCCGTCGGCCAGATGCTGGGCATGAACCGCCCCACCTACAGCACCCCTGTCAAGAACATGAGGGCAGCGGAGGCACCCGCAGCCGAGCGGGAGCACCTGGAGGGCGAGGGGCTGCAGCAGCAGCAGCATGTCCGCGACCTCCTGGCTGCTGTGAACAAGCAGCAGGCGCAGTCAGAGCCGCCCCAGGTGGCCGCTTCTGGCTCCAGGTCACCCCCTCCCCAGCTGGCCAACCAGCAACCGGCCGGGGGCCTCAACAAACGCAGTGTGGATCTTCCCCGCACAACGACGGCCGGGGAAGGAGCAACTACGACCCGCCAGCTGTCAACAGCCGGGCGGACGCGCCGGCTGGCAGAGCTCACCCCCAGCCGGTAGGGCAACCCCCGCCCGTGTGGCGGGACCGGCAGGCATCCGCGGGGCCGGCTGCGCAACCTGCGATGAGCAAGCGCCTAGGACCTCACGCTCTCCTCGATGGGCAGGATGCTTGCCACCGCATCGAGCGGCTGGCACGGTCCCTAGCCTTGGAGGAGGAAAGCTTTGCCGGCTCGGCATGCTTCGGGCTGCGCATCCGCGAGGAGCCTTTCCCCAAGGGCTTCACGCTGGCCCGCGACACCCCCAAGTACAGCGGGGGAACCAAGCCAGAAGACTGGCTGGTCGACTACACCACCGCCGTCGGCATCGCCTATGGTAACAAGTGCATGGCGGTGCGCTACATGTGCCCCTCATGCTGCTCGGTTCGACCAAGACGTGGTTGAACAGCTTGCCGGCCAACAGCATCAACACTTGGCTGGACTTCAAGGAGGTGTTCATGCACAACTTCACCGGCACATACAAGCGCCCTGGCCGGCCATGCCAGCTCTCCCTCTGCATCCAGGATAGGAAGGAGTCCCTCCGCGACTACCTTACGCGGTGGACCGAACTATGCAACTCCTGCAAAGGGGTCAACGAGGTGCAGGCAATCCAGTACTTCACTAAGGGTTGCAGGGACAGCACCATGCTCAAGCATAAGCGCATGCGCATGGAGCCAGCGACCATGGCGGAGCTCATGGCCATAGCGGACAAGTACTCTACGGCCGACTCTGCGATGCGAGTGTCGATCTGGCTCGACGCAACTAGCAAGGCGATCCAAGACCAACCGGCTGGAGATGGTGGCCCCGGCTCCTCGAGGCGGCGCCAGAACAACCCCGGCAAGCGGAAGGACGAGCAGCCGGACAACCGCTATGGCAGCCGCCCCCCCCCCCCCCCCCCCCCCCCCCCCCCCCCCCCCCCCCCCCCCCCCCCCCCCCCCCCCCCCCCCCCCCCCCCCCCCCCCCCCCCCCCCCCCCCCCCCCCCCCCCCCCCCCCCCCCCCCCCCCCCCCCCCCCCCCCCCCCCCCCCCCCCCCCCCCCCCCCCCCCCCCCCCCCCCCCCCCCCCCCCCCCCCCCCCCCCCCCCCCCCCCCCCCCCCCCCCCCCCCCCCCCCCCCCCCCCCCCCCCCCCCCCCCCCCCCCCCCCCCCCCCCCCCCCCCCCCCCCCCCCCCCCCCCCCCCCCCCCCCCCCCCCCCCCCCCCCCCCCCCCCCCCCCCCCCCCCCCCCCCCCCCCCCCCCCCCCCCCCCCCCCCCCCCCCCCCCCCCCCCCCCCCCCCCCCCCCCCCCCCCCCCCCCCCCCCCCCCCCCCCCCCCCCCCCCCCCCCCCCCCCCCCCCCCCCCCCCCCCCCCCCCCCCCCCCCCCCCCCCCCCCCCCCCCCCCCCCCCCCCCCCCCCCCCCCCCCCCCCCCCCCCCCCCCCCCCCCCCCCCCCCCCCCCCCCCCCCCCCCCCCCCCCCCCCCCCCCCCCCCCCCCCCCCCCCCCCCCCCCCCCCCCCCCCCCCCCCCCCCCCCCCCCCCCCCCCCCCCCCCCCCCCCCCCCCCCCCCCCCCCCCCCCCCCCCCCCCCCCCCCCCCCCCCCCCCCCCCCCCCCCCCCCCCCCCCCCCCCCCCCCCCCCCCCCCCCCCCCCCCCCCCCCCCCCCCCCCCCCCCCCCCCCCCCCCCCCCCCCCCCCCCCCCCCCCCCCCCCCCCCCCCCCCCCCCCCCCCCCCCCCCCCCCCCCCCCCCCCCCCCCCCCCCCCCCCCCCCCCCCCCCCCCCCCCCCCCCCCCCCCCCCCCCCCCCCCCCCCCCCCCCCCTGCCATGCATGATCTGGCTTTCTCTCTCCCTCCCAGTGAAATAGTTTCGTAGAGCCGAAAGGCTGTCTTGGTTCCAGTGGGAACTAGTTCTGGATGGCGAAGCCCTGCCAGATAGATGACACCGTATGTTTGCATCCCCGTAGAGAGGTCATAGGTTTGATCTTTTTGCCCGAGGGGCTGTTCGAGGGTCTTCTCGAAGGGTTGTCCGAGTTACTATCCAAGTTTCGAGGGTCCTCTTTAAGGGTTGTCTGAGTTACTGTCCGAGTTTCGAGGGTCCTCCCGAAGGGCTGTCCATGACATCGTCCAGGGGACTGTTCGATCGCCTCCCGAAGGGCTGTCCGTGATATCATCCGGGGGACTGTTCGACCACCTCCCGAAGGGCTGTCCGAGGGGCAAACGAGGGAGTACATCCTCGCGGTTGGGAGGTTGTAAATCCTAGCTGCGGGGATCTGCACCGATGATCAACATCGACTCTACTTCCGCTGCGCTTCGAGTCGGTAATGATCAGATCAAACCTTGTATGCATCTCCATAGTGATCCTGGGCGTGCTCACTGTACCAATTTTTTTTGTTTTCTGTCACATTCCCCAACACTCATAGCGCAGTAGAAGTAGAGTTGGTCAAGATCGTCAGTGCAAATCCCCGCAGCTAGGAATTTACAACCTCCCAATCACGAGGATTTTCTTCCTCGGACAGCTCCTCAGATGGTCCCTCGAACAGCCCTTTGGGAGGGCCTCGAACAATTTCTCGGACGGTCCTTCGGACAGCCCTTCGGGAGGCCCCTCGAATAAAAGATCAAACATACGACCTCTCTACTTGGTTGCACACATACGGTGTCACTTACCTAGCAGGGCTTCGCCGCCCAGAGCTAATCCCTACCGGAAACTAGACAGCCCAGCGGCTGTACAAAACTATTTCGTGCGAGGGAGAAAGAAAGGCAGATCATGCATGCCATTTGGTGAAAGCTTTGGAGTGAGTTGGAGAGCTCCTCTTCTCCTCCTTTTATAGTGGTGGAAGGGGTGGAGGGGGCCCCCCCCCCCCCCCCCCCCCCCCCCCCCCCCCCCCCCCCCCCCCCCCCCCCCCCCCCCCCCCCCCCCCCCCCCCCCCCCCCCCCCCCCCCCCCCCCCCCCCCCCCCCCCCCCCCCCCCCCCCCCCCCCCCCCCCCCCCCCCCCCCCCCCCCCCCCCCCCCCCCCCCCCCCCCCCCCCCCCCCCCCCCCCCCCCCCCCCCCCCCCCCCCCCCCCCCCCCCCCCCCCCCCCCCCCCCCCCCCCCCCCCCCCCCCCCCCCCCCCCCCCCCCCCCCCCCCCCCCCCCCCCCCCCCCCCCCCCCCCCCCCCCCCCCCCCCCCCCTAGACAATGGTCGAGTCAGAAACTTGCGCGGCTGCTCTCAGGCATTCCATAGATGCTGCATCGTTGACTCGTTCTACATGGCATCGATATGCCTGTCTTGCCGGCGTGACATGACGCTGTATCTCGGCTATAAAAATTGTGCGTAAATGACGATCGAGGAAGCATTCTCGCGGGAGATGGGCTGCAGCAGCTGCACAAACCATCCAGCGCCGTCAGCGAAGTCGCGCAACCCTATACAGTATGAATGGTCTGTGCTGGATGATATTTTTCGCATGGCGCCATGCTCGCTGGAGTTAATGTCAGGTCAGCTTCGTAGAAGAAAATGAGGGGAGGGTGAAAGGAGGAAGACAAGGGTATTTGTGTCTCAAATTTAACATAATGGCATATGGAGGAGGATTGAAGAATTGTAATGGCATTTTTCCAATACGCAAAATTGTAATGGCATTTTCCCAACTCGTGAAAGTTGTAGTGGCATAGATCCAATTAACCCTTTGTTAAACGTCATCCGTAAAAGGGTGGCTATTACGGTGGCTTACGGGTTCATGGAAAAGTATGACAAGGAACTTGATAGCTCAAGATTGGGATTTGCTCCTCTGATGAAGGAGAGAAATTCTTTGGGCCCTCTCGGTGTCACGGTATCCATCATCATCTGGCCAGACACAGCGTGATATGATCACGGGGATGCCGGAACACGGGGAAGAGAAAAGAGAATAAAATGGGTAACGAGATAACTGGCATAGTGGACAAAGTTGTTGATCCACGAGGATGCCGATAAATCTCACTGCAGATATTTGTAATATATCGCGAAGCAACAGGAATGGCACACGGCAACTAGAGGTTCATTCAAATAATTATTCGTGTGGGTATAGGGGTCAATATGGATGTCCACGGTTCCGCTATTGATCATTGATCGAAAAGTGTTCCAGTCATGTCTATATTTCACCGAACCTATGGGTCACACACTTAAGGGTCATCTACGCTAAATGCTAAACAAGGAGTCTGAGAGAAAGTCACCGGAAAAGTTTCGGAGATGACAGAAAAGTTCCAAAGAGAAAACCGAAAATGTTTTGGAGTTACCGAAAATGTTTTGGAATAAAACCATCATATCGAAAATGTTTCGGATCACGTCCAGAATATTCTAGAGGGTGCCGGAAATGTTCTGGGACCTTCAGGAATTTTTTTAGAAAATACACGTGGAAAAACATCTTGTCCCAGCGAGAGGGGACAAGATCCCATGAATTGTGGGGGCTGTTTTTAGGCTATTTTTTAGGGGCGCCTCCTTTAGGGGGCAGCCCCCTTGTTGGTGGACAAGGTGTTGGGGGGCCCCCCATTGTGGGGGCAGCCCCCACAAATGGTGGTGCTAGTTGGGAGGAGGTGGGGCCCCCATGTGGGGGCCCCATATTGGGGCGCCATGGACAAGGGGACATGTTTTCCCCTTGTTTGGTGGGTGCATGTTTTATGGGCTGAAATTTCAGCCCCCCCTCCACCCCTTCCACCACTATAAAAGGAGGAGGAGAGGAGCTCTCCAACTCACTCCAAAGCTCTCACCAAATGGCATGCATGATCTGCCTTTCTTTCTCCCTCGCATGAAATAGTTTCGTACAGCCGCTGGGCTGTCTAGTTTCCGGTAGGGATTAGCTCTGGGCGGCGAAGCCCTGCTAGATAGGTGACACCGTATGTGTGCAACCAAGTAGAGAGATCGTATGTTTGATCTTCTATTAGAGGGGCCTCCCGAAGGGCTGTCCGAGGGACCGTCCGAGAAATTGTTCGAGGGCCTCCCAAAGGGCTGTTTGAGGGACCATCTGAGGAGCTGTACGAGGAATAAAATCCTCGTGATTGGGAGGTTGTAAATTCCTAGCTGCGGGGATTTGCACTGACGATCTTCACCAACTCTACTTCTACTGAGCTATGAGTGTTGGGGAATGTGACAGAAAACAAAAAAGTTTGGTACAGTGAGCAAGCCCAGGATCACCATGGAGATGCATACAAGGTTTGATCTGATCATTACCGACTCGAAGCGCAGCAGAAGTAGAGTCGATGTTGATCATCGGTGCAGATCCCCGCAGCTAGGATTTACAACCTCCCAACCGCAAGGATGTACTCCCTCGTTTGCCCCTCGGACAGCCCTTCGGGAGGTGGTCGGACAGTCCCCCGGATGATATCACGGACAGCCCTTCGGGAGGCGATCGGACAGTCCCCTGGATGATGTCATGGACAGCCCTTCGGGAGGACCCTCAAAACTCGGACAGTAACTCAGACAGCCCTTCGAGAGGACCCTCGAAACTCAGACAGTAACTCAGACAGCCCTTCAAGAAGACCCTCGAATAGCCCCTCGGGCAAAAATATCAAACCTATGACCTCTCTACGAGGATGCAAACATACGGTGTCATGTATCCGGCAGGGCTTTGCCGTCCAGAACTAGTTCCCACTGGAACCAAGACAGCCTTTCGGCTCTACGAAACTATTTCGCTGGGAGGGAGAGAGAAAGCCAGATCATGCATGGCATGTGTATGTGAGAAAGAGTGAGTGTGGAGAGTGCCTCTCCACCTCTATTTATAGGAGAAACCCAAGGGGTAGGGTGGCATTTGAAATACCAAAAAAACCAATCATATGGATCTTCCTAAAGGGCATAATGGGAAGGCTAGAGGAGCTCCATGGAGGAGCTCCTCCCTTGGCCGGCCACATCTAGTGGGGCCCCCATGAGGGGTTCCCATCCATCCATGTCATCCCTAAGATATTTTGGGACAAAGCCCAAAAAGGTGGCTTTCCATAAAGTAACCATAAAGTGCTTTTCACTTTCCGCAAAACCATTTTTCCGTGACCGTCAAATCCAAAAATATTTCTGTGGGTCTTAGAATAATTCCAGTACCCACTAAAATAGTTCTGGATGCGTTTCGAAACATTTTCAGATCAATGATTTTCATCAGCGAAAAGCAACCAAAGCGGTTCCGACAGCTCCGGAACATTTCCAGTTTTTTCTCCGGAAAATCCCAGAAGTTCCCAGAACTATTCTTGCACCCTCCAAGAATTTGCAGGCATGTGCAGAAACCATTTTGACTTAATGGTATACTCCGAAACAACTTTTTGGTTTTACCAAAACTATTTCGGTGTTCTCTCTCCGGAACTCTTCCGTCGTCTCCGAAACTTTTCTGATGACTTTCTCTCAGACTCCCTGTCTAGTATTCAATAGATAGATGACCCTTAAGCATGTGACCCCGTAGGTTTGGTGAAGTATAGACATGACCAGAACAGTTTCCGATCAATGATCAATAGCGGAACCGTGGACACCCATATTGATCCCTATACCCACACGAATGAATATTCGAGTGAACATGTTAGTTACCATGTGCTATTCCTTTTGCTTCGCGATATGTTACAAACACCCGAGGTGAGATTTATCGGCATCCCCGTGGATCAACACTTGTCCACTATGCCAGTTACCTCGTTACCGATTTTGTTCTCTTTTCTCGTTTCCGTGTTCCGGCATCCCAGTGATCAAATCACATTGTGTCTGGCCAGATGATGGTGGATACCGTAACACCGAGAGGGCCCTAAGAATATTTCTCCATCATCAGAGGAGCAAATCCCAATCTTGATCTATCAAGTCCCTTGTCATACTTTCCCATGAACCCATAAGCCACCGTAATAGCCACCCAGTTACGGATGACGTTTAACAAACCCCAAAGTTCATGAAGCAAGCATGAAGAAACTCGATACTCTCATGGTCTAAGGAATTATGCAAATGTTAACTTTCTCTGTGTTATAAACCATTAACTTGTGATGAATGTATCTCATAGCATAACATCAAATCGGGCCGATTCAACACAAATGTTCTTCTAACATTGTGCCCTCAAAGTTGCCAGCATAGACATGCCCATGATTAGGAAAACATAATCATCATGCAACACTTGAGCTAGTCTTAGAGGCATGACTAGGAATACTTTTTATTGTTTATTTATTCCACACGTGCACATGGATTTTCCTCAGAGCCTTTATGGATATACGGGCTCGGGAACCATAGCAGTTATAGCACAGAATATAAACATAATTAGGAACATGGAGGTAAATAATAATATTTATTATTGCCTCTAGGGCATATCTCCTACAGTCTCCCACTTGCACTAGTGTCAATAATCTAGTCAATGCTAATTCACTTTACACTTATGGCATACCGGTGTAAAATATGCTTCGCTTGTGGTATAGTGATAACCCACAAGTATAGGGGATCGCAACAGTTTTAGAGGGTAGAGTATTCAACCCAAATTTAATGTTTCGACACAAGGGGAGCCAAAGAATATTTGCAAGTATTATCAGTTGAGTTGTCAATTCAACCACACCTGGAAACTAAATATCTGCAGTAGAGTGATCAGTAGCACAGTAGTATGATAGTTTGATAGCAGTAGCAATAATAGTAACAGTAGCAGTAACGGTAATAGCAGTAACAGTAGCAATTGTAACAGCAATAGTAACAATAGTAACCTAGCAAGGAACAATATGTGAAAAGCTCGTACGCATTGGATTGGTGATATTCATTGGATAACATTCATCATGTAACAGTCATAACCTAGGGCGACACAGAACTAGCTCCAATTCACCGATGTAATGTAGGCTTGTATTCCGTATATAGTCATATGTGCTTGCGATAAGAACTTGCATGACATCTTTTGTCCTACCCTCCTGTGGCAGCGGGCTCCATAAGGAAACTAAGGGATATTAAGGCCTCCTTTTAATAGAGAACCGGAACAAAGCATTAGTGTGACACCCTGGTTTTTGGCAACTTTTTCTTTTCCAATTTCTTCTGGTTTTATTTGCAATTTGGTTGCCTTTTGGACCTTTCTCAGTTGACTTTGGACTTGTGAACTCCTGAATCTTTTCCTGAGTAATCCAAAACCCTCAACATCTTGCCAAAACCTTGCCACACACCTTCTGGATCAAACTCTAATTCTCAATCTTTTCCAAATATTCATTTTCTGTGGGAAACTCTGACATCACTAGGGATTATGAAGCAACCTATAGTTCTGATTATCAGAAAAATCCCAAATTAATCCCACATCTCATTATCATCATCTACTCCCATATTCTTCAAAAATATCTCATGGTCCAGTATAAAAATTGGTCCAGAAAATTCCATTTGTTCTCTGGACAGTGCTGGTCATTTGTGAAGCAACATATATTTCCTCCACTCAGAAAATTCTCAAATAATTCCCTTACATACTAGGGAACCTATCTTGCCACAATATCCAAAAATATCATCTTGTCCAGTACAAATTTTCAGCAGCAATATCCTAGCAAGTTTCTGCTCAGATTGAACCTCTGTGAAGGAAGTACCAGCTAGAGGTATTCAAATGAGCTGAAATTTTTATGACATCTTCTCCTCACCTAATGACTCTCCTACACCAAATTTCAGGCCCAACAAATCAACCAGATGAGTACAACAAGCTCATCTATGTTTCTGGTTCATTACAGCAGTTGTACATGAAGTACCTTCAAATCTTGATGAAATTCTTTCAAATTTGGTCAGCCTGGAGTCCTTCCATAGTAGAACACCCCAGACATCTCCAGTGGCTCCATCTCCAGCTCACCTCTCCTGTAGATCTCTCTCAAGTTTTCTGTCAGAACTGTAGCTGAAGCTACACTTCATATCAGAGTGAACCTAGCCAAACCAGAGGCACAGGGAGGCTAAATGTCCAAAGGAGAACACCCTAGACATGGTGCGCTGGACTTGGACGGCCTGCAGACATCAACTCCCGTGGTGAGCATGATAATGGCATGCCATTACACGTGCTCTGCATCGCGCCAGTATCTGTCGAGGAAGTGCCAGTGGCCTCGTGTTGACATTTTGTGTCTGAGAGTGCTGACATCACCGCTACCGTCCATGTACCTTGCCCCGAAGCTTTCCCTTGCCGGAATCACCCTCGACGGCTGCCACGACATTCGGGCACTGTGCCTCCCGTGCCTGCACTGTGGCTGGTGGCGCGTCTTCTTCCTCCGCTAGCCGCCACCACCACATTAACTTCTCCCTGCCCTCTCCCATCTCGTCACCGCTCACGGCCAACCAGCATGGCGTCCTGGCGCCGGCGATGTGCCCCACGCCTCGCCGCTTCCAGAGAGCTCGCCCTGCCTATAAAAGGGCGTGGCCAGCCCTCCAGAGCTCCTCAACCCACTTCCCCACCTCCCAATCGCCCTCCTGAGCAGCGAGCCACGGTCGAGAGGCCCTCTGGCCTCGAACCTCACCGGAGATCCGCAGCCATCCGAGTTCTGCTGCCTCGCCGTTCCACTCCTCCCCGACTCCACTGACTTAACCATCGAGCTTAGGTCACTCCACTGGTCACGCCCGACCTCTTGCCCGAGCAAATCTCCGCCAGAACCGCCATCTCCGTCGACACTCGAGTGTCACCGCCACCGTTGAGGAAGGGGACGACGCCGTTCGGCCATCCCTTGGGGATCTACGGGTACGTGCGTGTTCGCCTCGGTGAGCTCGTTCCATCCCTACTCCCTCCCGGCCTCGCCGTCGACCACATCACCGGCGACCATCGCTGGAGTCCCGCTCCCCTCTGTTCCCTCTCTCTCTCCCATTTAAACTTGACCGTGGGGCCCACTCATCAGCGATTCAGCCACGTGCGCCGAAGCGGTAAGTGGAGGCGCCCGAGGCAGATTACGCTTTCGACGTGGCCTCTGCTGGTTTTTCTATTTTCTGTTTTAATTCCAGATTTGGCCAGCAACTTTGACCTTTAATAACTTTTTATCCATAAGTCCAAATCACTTGATTCTTTTTGCATTGGGTTTGTCTTGAGCTCCTCTATTTTTCTGGTAAATCTGGTATTTTTCTCATGTTCACAGAATTTCTGGTGCATAGAACAGTAATATATGACATTTTCTTTTGTTCTTTTAAAATACTTTTAGAGGGAAATCCTTTTGAATTTGAAGCCTAGGAGTTTGGCAACAACCCAACGGAGCAAGGCAAGCCATGACATCCATTGCATAGAGCATTTCAATAGTGTTGGATATTTAATTGAATTATGTGCATTATTTCTAATATGAGATATTTCATAGTAATTTTATTATGACAATTAGTACTGCCTTGTTAAGTTAATCTTGTTAATAACCATGTTTGCTAAGTAGTTGCTAAAAGCTAAGCTCAATTGGTTGATCAAGAGCCACCTATCCGGACTTATCCGTGCAGCCACATTCGCCGGTATGGGACGGCCTTGACTTGATCTGACTTTGTGCTCTTTTGTCGGTACCACCAAAGAGGGAGGGTTATGCGTGCGTGCTGCCCTGATCAGGTAGACGACGATAATCCCATGTGCCCAGTTGAGTTATTTTGCCGGTGGCCCCTTTTGGGACTGTTTTGTTGGCCACGACGGTGGCAGGTGTCACGGGGTGACACAGGGGCCACCTAAGACATGACCCTGGGAGGGTATGATTGTCGGTGGTACGATGGAGGAGTCACGGGTTAGGCAAGTTTCGTTGGAGCAGCACCGGTTTTCATCTGCAGAGTGTATCGAAGTACGGGACCAGGAGCTCCATAGTGTGGGTAAAGTGCGCAACCTCTGCAGAGTGTAAGAATCTATTCGAATAGCCCTGTCCACGGTATTGGATAGTCCGCACTAGGCATCACTGACTGGTCAACCACAATATTGATAATAATGATGGAAGAACTTGTCTTATGTTTGAGAGTGCTAAGTGAATCCTGAGTATTCAGAGGGTTGTGAGACAACCCCGATGAGAGTAAGTTGGTACATGGTGGCAGTAAGCCATATAAGCATTTTACATGATTGATGCCATGCTATTGTTTGCTGCATTGTTTTGGTTGCCGTGAGCTTGCGAGTACATTCCAAGTACTCAGCTGGCGTATCATGCCAGATGCAGGAGAAGCCAAGGACGAAGGTCCTGATGGTTCGTGCTACGCTGGCTAGGCAGTGTCCCAGCAGTGTCCCTGTGGATGGAGTTTCCGCGCTATGTTTCGCTACGCCATAGTTCTACCTAGTAGTATTGAGGCCCCACTATGTTACATAAATAATGTAGATATTGTCATGGCACATGATGTGCTTCTGGCCTCATTATCAATGTAAATTATGAGCTTGTACTCAAGATATATCAATAAAGTTCAGTTCAACTTTATTCCAAGTTGTTGTGTGTTTCCAAAAGACATGATCTCTGGGTTGGAAACATTGGTAAACCAGTTCTCCGAGCCAGGGTGCCACAACGCTTGTTATCAAAGCCGCGCTGCCTGTAGGACACCCTAGTAAACCCCGTGCTAGAGCCACGGTTTATTTAAGGTTTTGCATGATATTTTGCTTGTTGCATCTGTTTGCTGCATGGCATGCATATAGCTTATTATTGAGCTAACCGTTGACCTTGTGAGTGTAGATGGCACCAGTTCCATACCACTACAATCATGAGCCGGCACCGTTCACTTTTCCAGTACTGCTTTGTAGTGTCTGGCTTCGGCTGTATCCCAACGGCAAAGACCCAGCATACCAGGTGTTTTGGGAGAAGCTTGCTGGTTTAGTGTATGTGTATCACGCGGAGGCCTTCCTTACTGCAAGCTCGGATATTGGTAGTTACTCCTGCTCCTCCAAGGCTGGAACTGCTTCTACTCCGGAGCTGGCGATCCAGCTTGCTGCGATGGAGGCTCTTACTGACTTGCGCTTCCACGAGGTCGAGATGCAGACCCCCCCCCCCCCCCCCCCCCCCCCCCCCCCCCCCCCCCCCCCCCCCCCCCCCCCCCCCCCCCCCCCCCCCCCCCCCCCCCCCCCCCCCCCCCCCCCCCCCCCCCCCCCCCCCCCCCCCCCCCCCCCCCCCCCCCCCCCCCCCCCCCCCCCCCCCCCCCCCCCCCCCCCCCCCCCCCCCCCCCCCCCCCCCCCCCCCCCCCCCCCCCCCCCCCCCCCCCCCCCCCCCCCCCCCCCCCCCCCCCCCCCCCCCCCCCCCCCCCCCCCCCCCCCCCCCCCCCCCCCCCCCCCCCCCCCCCCCCCCCCCCCCCCCCCCCCCCCCCCCCCCCCCCCCCCCCCCCCCCCCCCCCCCCCCCCCCCCCCCCCCCCCCCCCCCCCCCCCCCCCCCCCCCCCCCCCCCCCCCCCCCCCCCCCCCCCCCCCCCCCCCCCCCCCCCCCCCCCCCCCCCCCCCCCCCCCCCCCCCCCCCCCCCCCCCCCCCCCCCCCCCCCCCCCCCCCCCCCCCCCCCCCCCCCCCCCCCCCCCCCCCCCCCCCCCCCCCCCCCCCCCCCCCCCCCCCCCCCCCCCCCCCCCCCCCCCCCCCCCCCCCCCCCCCCCCCCCCCCCCCCCCCCCCCCCCCCCCCCCCCCCCCCCCCCCCCCCCCCCCCCCCCCCCCCCCCCCCCCCCCCCCCCCCCCCCCCCCCCCCCCCCCCCCCCCCCCCCCCCCCCCCCCCCCCCCCCCCCCCCCCCCCCCCCCCCCCCCCCCCCCCCCCCCCCCCCCCCCCCCCCCCCCCCCCCCCCCCCCCCCCCCCCCCCCCCCCCCCCCCCCCCCCCCCCCCCCCCCCCCCCCCCCCCCCCCCCCCCCCCCCCCCCCCCCCCCCCCCCCCCCCCCCCCCCCCCCCCCCCCCCCCCCCCCCCCCCCCCCCCCCCCCCCCCCCCCCCCCCCCCCCCCCCCCCCCCCCCCCCCCCCCCCCCCCCCCCCCCCCCCCCCCCCCCCCCCCCCCCCCCCCCCCCCCCCCCCCCCCCCCCCCCCCCCCCCCCCCCCCCCCCCCCCCCCCCCCCCCCCCCCCCCCCCCCCCCCCCCCCCCCCCCCCCCCCCCCCCCCCCCCCCCCCCCCCCCCCCCCCCCCCCCCCCCCCCCCCCCCCCCCCCCCCCCCCCCCCCCCCCCCCCCCCCCCCCCCCCCCCCCCCCCCCCCCCCCCCCCCCCCCCCCCCCCCCCCCCCCCCCCCCCCCCCCCCCCCCCCCCCCCCCCCCCCCCCCCCCCCCCCCCCCCCCCCCCCCCCCCCCCCCCCCCCCCCCCCCCCCCCCCCCCCCCCCCCCCCCCCCCCCCCCCCCCCCCCCCCCCCCCCCCCCCCCCCCCCCCCCCCCCCCCCCCCCCCCCCCCCCCCCCCCCCCCCCCCCCCCCCCCCCCCCCCCCCCCCCCCCCCCCCCCCCCCCCCCCCCCCCCCCCCCCCCCCCCCCCCCCCAAGCGAAAGTTTGAACCTAAGAAGGATAACCGGGAGCAGTTTACATAGAAGCCACATATCTGGCAGCCAGGACCATCTGAGTACAAGCCTGCCTGGAACAATGGCGGCAACAACAATAAGGTCGCCAGTCAGAATAAGACTTTTGGCAAACAGCCAGTGATGGAAGACTGCTGCCGTAACAACACTTGCTTCATTTGCGGCCAGAGCGGGCACTATTCTAGATAGTGCCCTTCGAGAAATGGAAAACCGTCATTCGACTACAAGCCACAAGTTAATAATGTTGGACGCGACCCCACTCCGAACTTCTATCGTGGCCAAGTCCATCATATCTCCGCTGAAGAAGCCCGCGAAGCACCAGATGTAGTCCTTGGTATGTTTTCTGTTAACGACATACCTGCAATAATTTTATTTGATTCTTGGGCTTCTCATTCATTTATTTCACGGAGTTTTGCCACTTTAAACAAATTTTCTCCTTCTATCATGGATAAAATCATGGTAGTGCAATCCCTTGGCTCCCTGCTCAGAACAAATGTGATATACAAGGATCTGGAAATCTCGATACATGGCGCTAAGTTTCCCGCTACTCTTGTTGCTATTGAATCCCCTGGGTTGGATATAATACTGGGAATGGATTGGCTGGTACCACATCAGGTGTGTATCAACAGTGCCACCAGGATGGTGATACTGGTTAATCCAGCAGGCCAAACAGTGCAATTCACTGCTAGCAGAATGATGTCAAAGAAAGGAATGGCATTCAAAGCCACAGCTACAGACCTAAATCTAATTCCGGTAGTCAGTGAGCTTCCGAACGTATTCCCAGAAAAAATACCCGGAATGCCACCGAACCGGGAAATAGAGTTTGCTATTGACGTTGTTCCCGGAACTGCTCCAATTTATAAGAAGTACTACCGCATGCCTTCCCCAGAGCTGGTGGAATTAAAGAAACAGTTGGATGAACTATTGAAAAGAAGGTACATTCGTCCAAGCACCTCACCCTGGGGATCACCTGTGCTATTTGTTAAAAAGAAAGATGGCAGCCTACGAATTTGCGTAGACTATCGCCAGCTGAATGAGGTCACCATTAAAAATAAATATCTGTTTCCCCGCATTGATGATCTGTTCGACCAGTTGAATGGGGCCCAGGTATTTTCCAAGATCGATCTCCAAATGGGATATCATCAGTTAAAAATCAGGAAAGAAGATATCCCTAAGACAGCTTTCACTACCAGATATGGTCTGTATGAATTTACAGTCATGTCATTTGGGCTGACAAATGCTCCAACATATTTCATGAGCATGATGAACAAGGTCTTTATGGACTTTTTGGATAAATTTGTGGTGGTATTCATTGATGATATTCTCATCTACTCTAAGGATGAAGAAGAGCAGACGCAACATCTACGTACTGTCCTGGAAAGACTAAGGACCCATCATCTATATGCCAAGTTCAGCAAATGTGAATTCTGGCTAAAAGAGGTGGGCTTTCTGGGACATGTTCTGTCAGAACAGGGTGTGGCCGTCGACCCCAACAAAGTGACCACTGTATTAAATTGGAGGACATCGGCCACAGTGACTAAAGTCTGTAGCTTCTTGGGATTGGTGGGCTATTACCGTCGCTTCATTGAAGGCTTTTCAAAAATAGCCAAGCCATTGACAGAGCTGTTGAAAAAGAACCACAAATTTTCCTGGATGGAAGAATGTGATAGCAGCTTTATGGAATTAAAGACAAGGCTAACTACGGCCCCTGTCTTGGTTCTTCCAGATATCCATAAGAGCTTTGACATATATTGTGATGCTTCCAGGCGTGGAATCGGCTGCGGACTAATGCAAGAGGGAAAGGTTGTAGCATATGTGTCCAGACAGCTACGACCTCACGAAGAGAATTATCCCACTCATGATTTGGAATTGGCAGTCGTGGTTCATTCATTTAAAATTTGGAGGCATTATCTCATTGGACAGTGATGTGAAATATACACAGACCATAAGAGCCTTAAGTATATTTTTACTCAACCAGACCTTAATCTCAGACAAAGGAGATGGCTTGAGCTAGTTAAAGATTATGATCTGGGAATTAATTACCATCCAGGAAAAGCCAATGTGGTTGCTGATGCTCTCAGTAGAAAACAAGGTATCATGGACGCACTAACTAAGGGTATCCATCCAAGGTTACAAGAAGAATTTGCCAAGCTCAACATGGTGTTGTGTGGCCCAATGAACCATGCACAATGGAGATTGTCCCAACCCTTATGACAGAAATTAAGGCAGCCCAGAAATCAAATAAAGGCATACAAGAAACAAGGAAAATATTCCGCGTGGAAAGGCCAAGTCCTTCTATATTGACCAAGGCACCTTATGTTTTGAGAACCGAATATGTGTGCCTGATCAAGAAAACTTGAGACAACAAATATTCAGAGAGGCACATGAGTCCGCATACTCTATTCATCCGGGAGGAACAAAAATGTACCAGGATTTGCGAGAAACCTTTTGGTGGCCAGGAATGTGAAGGGATATTGCTTATTATGTCGCCTGTTGTGACATCTGCAACAAAGTTAAGGTTGAACACCAGAAACCCGCTGGATTACTGCAATAGTTGCCAGTTCCCCAGTGGAAATTGGAAGACATATGCATGGACTTTATTGTTGGACTACCCAAATCAACAAGAGGCCACGATGCCATCTGGGTCATTGTGGACATACTTACGAAAGTGGCTCACTTTATTCCGGTAAAGACCACTTTCACAGCTATTTCAGCTTGCACAGCTCTGCATGTCCCGGATAGTCAGCCTTCACGGAGTACCCAAGTCTATCACCTCGGATAGAGGCTCCCTGTTCACTTCAGCATTCTGGCTATGATTGCACCAGGCCTTGGGAACCATGCTAAAGCATAGCACGGCATATCATCCACAGACAGATGGACAGACTAAGCGTGTGAACCAGATATTGGAAGACATGCTTCAGTCTTGTGCTCTCACCTATGGATTTAAATGGGAGGATAGCCTACCTTATGCAGAATTCTCCTACAATAACAGTTATCAGACAAGCCTTAAGATGTCACCGTTTGAAGCTCTATATGGACGGAAATGCCGCACACCTTTAAATTGGTCTCAGACAAGAGACAGCCGTATCTTTGGCACAGACTTGATCCTCGAGGCTGAGAAGCAAGTCAAGGACATTCAGGAACGTCTTCGAGCAGCTAAGTCCCGTCAAAAGAGCTACTATGACCCAAAGCACCGAGAAGTAGCTTTTGAGCCTGGAGAATATGCTTATCTCTGAGTTACACCAATGAAAGGAATAAAGAGGTTTCATACCCAAGGAAAGCTTGCACCAAGATACATCGGTCCCTTTCCAATAATTGCTAGAAGAGGCAGAGTGGCATATCTGCTAGAGTTACCACCGGAGTTGTCTGGTGTTCATGATGTCTTCCACATATCACAACTAAGGAAGTGCATTGCACCTCCCATCAAACAGGCAGACATGAGTGAGCTAGAGTTCGCCAAGGATTTGACATACGAGGAAAGACCTGTCAGAATATTGGATTAGATGGAAAGAACTACCAGGAGTAAGATAATCAGATTTTATAAAGTATTGTGGGAGCATCATACCGAGGAAGAAGCTATCTGGGAAAGAGAGGATTTTCTGAAATCAGCATATCCACACTTGTTCCCTGAGCAACCAAATCTCGAGGACGGGATTCATTCTAAGGGGGGTAGGTTTGTGACACCCTGGTTTTTGGCAACTTTTTCTTTTCCAATTTCTTCTGGTTTTATTTGCAATTTGGTTGCCTTTTGGACCTTTCTCAGTTGACTTTGGACTTGTGAACTCCTGAATCTTTTCCTGAGTAATCCAAAACCCTCAACATCTTGCCAAAACCTTGCCACACACCTTCTGGATCAAACTCTAATTCTCAATCTTTTCCAAATATTCATTTTCTTCTTTTGGGAAACTCTGACATCACTAGGGGTTATGAAGCAACCTATAGTTCTGATGATCAGAAAAATCCCAAATTTATCCCACATCTCAATATCATCATCTACTCCCACATTCTTCAAAAACATCTCATGGTCCAGCATAAAAATTGGTCCAGAAAATTCCATTTGTTCTCTGGACAGTGCTGGTCATTTGTGAAGCAACATATATTTCCTCCACTCAGAAAATTCTCAAATAATTCCCTGACATACTAGGGAACCTATCTTGCCACAATATCCCAAAATATCATCTTGTCCAGTACAAATTTTCAGCAGCAATATCCTGGCAAGTTTCTGCTCAGTTTGAACCTCTGTGAAGGAAGTACCAGCTAGAGGTACTCAAATGAGCTAAAAAAATTATGACATCTTCTCCTCACCTAATGACTCTCCTACACCAAATTTCAGCCCCAACAAATCAACCAGATGACTGCAACAAGCTCATATAAGTTTCTGGTTCATTACAGCAGTTGTACATGAAGTACCTTCAAATCTTGATGAAATTCTTTCAAATTTGGTCAGCCTGGAGTCCTTCCATAGTAGAACACACCAGACATCTCCAGTGGCTCCATCTCCAGCTCACCTCTCCTCTAGATCTCTCTCAAGTTTTCTGTCAGAAATTGTAGCTGAAGCTACACTTCGTATCAGAGTGAACCTAGCCAAACCAGAGGCACATGGAGGCTAAATGTCCAAAGGAGAACACCCTAGACATGGAGCGCTGGACTTGGACGGCCTGCAGACATCAACTCCCAAGGTGAGCACGACAATGGCATGCCATTACACATGCTCTGCATCATGCCCGTGTCTGTCAAGGAAGTGCCAGTGGCCTCGTGCTGCCATTTCATGTCTGGGAGTGCTGACATCGCCGCGGCCATCCACGTACCTCGCCCCGAAGCTTCCCCTCGCTGGAATCACCCTCGGCGGCCGCCATGGCATTCGGGCACTATGCCGCCCGTGCCCGCACTGTGGCTGGCGGCACGTCTTCTTCCTCCGCTAGGCGCCACTACCGCATTAACTTTTCCCTGCCCTCTTCCATCTCGTCACCGCTCACGGCCAGCCAGCATGGCGTCCTGGCACCGGCGACGTGTCCCGCGCCTCGCCGCTTCCAGAGAGTTCGCCCGAGCTCGCCCCTGCCTATAAAAGGGCACGGCTAGCCCTCTAGAGCTCCTCAACCTACTTCCCCACCTCCCAATCGCCCTCCCGAGCAGCGCCACGGCCGAGAGGCCCTCTGGCCTCGAACCTCACCGGAGATCCACCGCCATCCGAGTTCTATTACCTCGCCATTCCACTCCTCCCCGGACTTCACCGATTTCACCATCGAGCTTAGCTCACTCCACTGGTCACGCCCAACCTCTTACCTGAGCAAATCTCCGCCAGAACCGCCATCTCTGTTGACACCTGAGTGCCGCCGCCATCGAAGAGGAAGGGGACGACACCGTCCAGCCATCCCTTGGGGATCTACGGGTATGTGCGTGTTCGCCTTGGTGGGCTCGTTCCACCCCTACTCCCTCCCGGCCTCGCCGTCGACCACATCGCCGGCGACCGTCGCCGGAGTCCCGCTCCCCTCTGTTCCCTCTCTCTCTCTCCCATTTAAACCTGACCATGGGGCTCGCTCATCAGTGACTCAGCCGCGTGCGCCGAAGCGGTAAGTGGAGGCGCCCGGGGCAGATTACGCTTTCGACGTGGCCTCTGCTGGTTTTTCTATTTTCTGTTTTAATTCCAGATTTGACCAGCAACTTTGACCTTTAATAACTTTTTACCATAAGTCCAAATCACTTGATTGTTTTTGCATTGGGTTTGTCTTGAGCTCCTCTATTTTTCTGGTAAATCTGGTATTTTTCTAATGTTCACAGAATTTCTGGTGCATAGAACAATAATATGTGACATTTTCTTTTGTTCTTTTAAAATACTTGTTCTGACTTTGTGCTCTTTTGTCGGTACCACCAAAGAGGGAGGGTTATGCGTGCGTGCTGCCCTGATCAGGTAGATGGCGATAATCTTGTGAGACCAGTTGAGTTATTTTGCCAACGTCCCTGTTTGGGATAGTTTTGTTGGCCACGATGGTGGCAGGTGTCACGGGTGACACAGGGGCCACCCAAGACATGACCCTGGGAGGGTATGATTGTCGGTGGTACGATGGAGGAGACACGGGTTAGGCAAGTTTTGTTGGAGCAGCACCGGTCCACCCGAAAGGGAAGTGTATCGATGTACGGGACCTGGTGCTCTATAGTGTGGGTAAAGTGCGCAACCTCTGCAGAGTGTAAGAATCTATTCGAATAGCCGTGTCGACGGTATTGGACAGTCCGCACTAGGCCTCACTGACTGATCAACCACAATATTGATAATAATGACGGAAGAACTTGTCTTATGTTTGAGAGTGCTCAGTGAATCCTGAGTATTTGGAAGGTTGTGAGACAACCCCGATGAGAGTAAGTTGGTACATGGTGGCAGTTAGCCATATAAGCACTTTACATGATTGATGCCATGCTATTGTTTGCTGCATTGTTTTGGTTGCCGTGAGCTTGCGAGTACATTCCAAGTACTCACCTGGCGTATCATGCCAGATGCAGGAGAAGCCGAGGACGGAGGTCCCGATGGTTCATGCTACGCTAGCTAGGCAGTGTCCCTGTGGATGGAGCGCTATGTTCCGCTACTCCATAGTACTACCTAGTAGTATCGAGGCCCCACTATGTTACATAAATAATGTAGATATTGTCATGGCACATGATGTGCTTCTGGCCTCATTATCAATGTAAATTATGAGCTTGTACTCAAGATATATCAATAAAGTTCAGTTTAGCTTTGTTCCAAGTTGTTGTGTGTTTCTAGAAGACATGATCTCTGGGTTGGAAACACTAGTAAACCGGTTCTCTGAGCCGGGGTGCCACAATTAGCACTTAATGAATACATGAACTCCTCAAACTACGGTAATCATCGGAAAGAATCCCAATTATTGTCACCTTGGGGTATGCGGATCATAACTTGTAATAGGTGCATATAACTTGCAAGATAGGATCAAAAACACACATATATTCATGAAAACATAATAGGTTCAAATCTGAAATCATGGCACTCGGGCCCTAGTGACAAGCATTAAGCATAGCAAAGTCATAGCAACATCAATCTTAGAACATAGTGGATACTAGGGACCAAGCCCTAACAAAACTAACTCGATTACATGATAAATCTCATCCAACCCATCACCGCCCAGCAAGCCTATGAAGGAATTACTCACTCCCGCTTGTGAGCATCATGAAATTGGCGGTGAAGGATGGTTGATGATGATGACGGCGATGGATTCCACCCTCTGGAGCCCGAACAGACTCCAGATCAGCCCTCCCGATGAAGAACAGGAGGTGGCGGCGGCCCCATATCGTAAAACATGATGAATCCTTCTCTCTGATTTTTTCTTGGCGAATAGGTACATATGGAGTTGGAGTTAGGGTTGCCGGAGGTCCAGGGGCCCACAAGCTAGCTAGGCGCACCCTGGGGGGTGGGCGCGCCCCCTGAGCTTGTGGCTCCTGGGTGGCCCCCCTCTGGTATATTTTTCCACCAGTATTTTTTATATGTTCCGCAAAAATTCTTCGTAAATTTTCAGGTCAATCCGAGAACTTTGATTTCTGCACAAAAACAACACTATGGCAATTCTGCTAAAAACAGTGTCAGTCCGAGTTTGTTCCATTCAAATCATGCAAATTAGAGTCCAAAACAAGGGCAAAAGAGTTTGAAAAAGTAGATACGACGGAGACGTATCAACTCCCCCAAGCTTAACCCATTGCTTGTCCTCAAGCAATTCAGTTGACAAACTGAAAGTGACAAAGAAAAACTTTTACGAACTCTGTTTGATCTTGTTGTTGCAAATATGTCTAACCAATGTGCAGGTTTTCAGCAAAGATTATGAAATAACCATATTCACAATAATAGTTAGGTCTCACATTTACTCATATCAATGGCATAATCCACTAGCGAGCAATAATAAGATATCTCGGATGACAACACTTTTTCAAAACAACCATGATATAATATGACATAATGGTATCTTGCTAGCCCTTTCTGAGACCGCAAAACATAAATGCAGAGCACCTCTGAAGTTCAAGCACTGACTAGACATTGTATTTCATGGTAAAATTGATCCAGTCACACTCATACTCAACATCAACTAAAAACAAAGCATAAAAATGACAATAGTGCTCTCCAGCTGGTGCTTTAATGAGAAGATGATGACTCAACAATGAAAGTAAATAGATAGGCCCTTCGCAGAGGGAAGCATGGATTTGCAGAGGTGCTAGAGCTCAAAGCTTTTAAAACAGAGATGAATATAATTTTGGGAGGTATGCTTTCATTGTCAACGTAGTGACCGAGAGTTTTCACCATCTTCCATGCTAGACACATTATAGGTGGTTCCCAAACAGAATGGTAAAGTTTTACCCCCCCTCAACCAACAAACACAAGCCATGGCTAGCCGAATCCTTGGGTGCCCTCCATACCAACAACAATCCGGGGGAGTTTTGTTTTATTATTATATTTTGATTTTGATTTTGATCATAGGACTGGGCATCCCAATTACCAGCCACTTTCTTGTGAATGACAAGTGAATAAACACTCATCATGAGAATAATCCACCTAGCATGGAAGATACTGACCGCCCCCTGTTGCTACATGAGCGATTCAGGCATACAAAATAGATTATTATTTGAAGGTTTAGAGTTTGGCACATGCAAATTTACTTGTAATGACAGGTAAATACCGCATATAGGTAGATATGGTGGACTCATATGGAATAACTTTGGGTTTAAGGAAATGGATGCACAAGCAGTATTCCCGCTTAGTACAAGTGAAGGCTAGCAGATAGATTGAGGAGCAACCAACTAGAGAGCGACAACGGTCATAAACATGCATTGAGATTAATCAACACTAGGTATAGATATGAGTAGGATATAAATCAGCATGAACATAAATATCGTGGAGGCTTTGTTGGTTTTGATTCAACTACATGCATGAACATGTGCCAAGTCAAGCCACTTGAATCATTCAGAGGAGGATACCATCCTATCATACTATATCATAACCATTCTAAATGCATGTTGACACACAAGATAAACCATTATCCACTCCTAGCTATTTAAGCATGGCATGAGTAGCTATGATCTCTAATTGTCATTGCAAACATGTTCAGTCATAATAGGCTGAATCAAGAACGATGAGCTAGTCACATTTACAAAAACAAAATAGGTCGAGTTCATACCAGCTTTTCTTCATCTCAATCATTTCATCAAATTTCGTCATTATTGCCTTTCACTTGCACGATCGAATGATTGGAATAATAATAAGAGTGCACGCGCCGTGGACTAAGCTGGAATCTACAAACATTTATTCAAAGGAGAAGACAAGGTAATATGGGCTCTTTGTTAGATCAACAAGTTTGCACATGAGAGACACTCAACATTTTCATCTTGGTCTTCTCCTCACGACCCAAAGAAAAGAAAAGAATTTCAAAGAAACACATTGAAATATTTTTGGAGTTTTTATTTTTCTTGGAAGAAAGTGAAGCGAAAAGAAAAATGAAAATGAGAAAAACTATTTACACGGGAAATCTCCCAACAAGCAAAAGAAGAACGAGAAATCTTTTTGGGTTTTCTTTTACTTCTACAAATTAACTAAACAAGAAAGGAACTACAACTAATTTTTTTGGGATTTTCGAAAGTTTTTCCAAGCACACAAGAAGAAAGCGAAAATAAAACTAACATGGATAATACAATGAAAATGGATGAACACCGTTAACTGGAATGAGTGTGTGAACATGAATATAATGTTGGTGAGAAATACATACTCCCCCAAGCTTAGGCTTTTGACCTAAGTTGGTATATGTCCACGGGTCAAAATCAGCACCTCCTGGATAGTGCTGAGGCTGCTGAGGATCACACTGGTAGATGGCCTCCTGAGGCTCCCACTGATAAACAGGCTCCTGATATGGCTCAGGTGCTGGTGCTGGCTCAAGTGCTGGGGGTTGTGTCAGACCCCAGTATGCGTAGATGTGATTGGGTATAATAGTGTACCTGCCTGAATAAAGATCAAACAAGGAAGGTGCAGGCAAAGTAATAATCTCATGAGTACCCTGACTGAATACTAAGTTGTAAAGGAGTCGCTTGTGCTTATCTTTGTCAATAAAATGATGCGCTACCATACTAGCATAATCTAAATATTTAGTGGGTAGCAGCATTTCCTCCTTTTCCTCATGTCTAATAGGAATATCAAAATGTGCAGCGAGACGGAAGGCATAGATACCACCGTAGATGATACCCTTCAAACGGTTTGTGTGTAACCGCCGAGCAACCATAGCGCCCAAACTAAAAGTTCTATCAGCAAATAAAGCATGGCGCAAAATAGCAAGGTCAGGTGTGCTGACTGATCCACTCTCCCAACGACCAATCAAACATCTCCCGGCAAATAATGAATAGTAATGTAAAACGGGAAAAAATGTAAACTAGCCACTCTCGCTTCCGACATTTCTCTCTCTTCCCCCACAGTAGTTTCAGAGATGAAACCTTCCATGTCTCTAGGACGTGGATCACTGTGACTGCCCTCATAAGGTATTTTGCAAACATTGCAAAAATCATATAATGTCATTTCCTTAGGCACATCATACAAGTTAAATTCTACCATGGGTGGTTCCTTTCTAGGGTAAAAGTGAAAACTTTGCACGAAGGTATTAGTGAGTAGGAGATATTGATCACACTTATCTTCGAGGAAGGGAACGAAGCCGGTGTAACACCCCCTGTCATTAGCCACAGTAATCACTTTTGATTATGCCATGACATCATGATTAACATTGCCTAATCATCATTTGCATCATAGTGTTTTCCCAACTCCTAGTTCAAACTCCAAATAAAACTAAACTGAAAAATAAAAGTTGTTCAAAAATAGAAACTAAATTGTTCATTAAATAGCAAATAAATCAGAGGCTATGATAAAATTGTAGACAACATTTTTGAAATATGATAAGTGACTTGAACAACCTCCAACAGTGGCTGAAAACATTATTTTATGACCTTTTAATTAATCTAAATCAATTATGAAATGACGTTTTGCCCAAACTAATTTTAGATGTTAGGGGACAAAGCACTGGTATTTATGGACTAGGTCCCCCTTTTTACAAAAACCATTTGAGGCCTAAACAATTAACAGAACAGAAAAGAAAAAAAGAAATAGAAAAAGAGAAAAGGAAAAGGGCCCAAAGTAACTACAGTGCTCTAAGCCTACTGCTACAGACGCGGCCCAGCCCACCCCGCGCCATCCCCCACCTCCCGCACTGCTCCTCGCCTCGCTGTCGAACGCGGACGCGCGCGCACACCCGGACCCCCCCTCGTCTACGCTCGACAGCGCGCTACCGCGCCGCGGACGCCTACAAGGGCTGCCCCTCGGCCCCGCGGACAAACCCTAGCCGCTCCGCTCGCTCTCTCTCTCGTTCCCCCACCCCACCCGAGCGCCGCCATGATCGGCCTCCGCTGAAGCTCGCGGCCACCGGCTCTGTCTCGCCGCCGCGACATGTCCACGAGCTCCGCCGCGTCGAGCCCGTCCTCCTCGTCGCTTCTCCCGAGTAGGAACACCCCTGCATCGAGCTGCCCGAGCTCGCCTCCCCTCTCGGTCGCCGTTGATCGTCGTCGTCGATCCGCAGCACCAGGCCTCCCCCGAGCCCGCTGCCACTCCCTACGGCTCCCCTGTGAGCTCCGCTGCCCCTCCCTTTTCTTCCCGTGCCTTTCCCCGCACCGTAGCCGTCGCTCCGTAGATGGCCGTACTGGACGCCGCGGAGCACGTCGCCGGCGTGCTTCCCGCGACCATTGGGCCCCGTGCCCGTGCGCATCGTGTTCCCCGTGCCAAGTTGAGCCTCGCTAGCACTTCGCCTCGCCCCGTAGCGCGCCGTAGCGCTGTCCCCGTCGAGCACCCGCAAGCCCCGCCGCCAACCCTCGTCGCCGGCGTCGTTCCGGCCACCCCCGAGCCCAACCACCACCACCACTCGACGCGGCGCATCACCAGCGTTCGAACGCACCAAGCCGCGCCCAAAACGGCACCTTATGCGTCATTTCCGAGCTCGCCGGAGATCACCGCCGCGCTCGGGCTCGCCGGCGCACTCCGGTGGCCGGTGCCGACGTGGCTGCCACCGGGCACCGCGGGCCCCGCCCCGTGCCACTGACCACGGGCCCCACTGGGCCCTGTTGACCGGTCAGCGTGCTGACTGGGCACAGTGGCCCACTGACATGCGGGCCCCACCTATTAAACGAATAAATAGAAATAGAAATACTAATTAGAATGCTAATTAAGTTAATTAGTTAAGTTAACAGTCGCTGACAGTGGGACCCACCCACTAATTAACCCTGTTAAATTAAACTAACTCTATCTAATTAAGCAGTCACTGACATGTGGGTCCCACTGGACCCACAGGTCAGGTTTGACCCTGGTCAGCCGGGTTTGACCTGCTGACGTCATAGTGACGTCATGCTGACATCATCATGCACTATTCTGGATAATGTTGATTTAATTAAATTCAGAAATTCAGAAAATCAATTAAACTTTAGAAAATCATATCTTTTAATCCGTAACTCCGATGAAAATAATTTATATATGAAAGTTGATCAGAAAAATTCCACGAATCCGAATACACTACCCACATACCTGTCAGATGCCTCTAACTATCTGAACATGGAACTTTTAGACCGATTTCAGTAAATGAATAGTGCTTGACTTTAATAAAATAATCCCAAATAAATTCCTAAAATCACTAAATCATTTAGTTAGGCCGTAGCACACCTCTGCTTATCGTTTAAGCCTGTCATGCTGTTTGTTTGCACTCTTGCTGTATATTTATTTGTTTCCCCTCCCCCTCTTCTCTCTCGATAGACCTCGTTACCGACGCAGCTCAGGAGCCCGACGCCACCGTTGACGACCTTGCCTTTGCCGCCGAGCAACCAGGCAAGCCCCCCCTTTGATCATCCCAATATTGCCCATTCTAATTCTCCTGCTTGCATTAGATTTTGCTACTGCTACTGTTTATCCTAAATCTGATGCATAGCCTGTTTTTGCAACTGCTGTTGATACATACCTGCTTATCCTAAACTGCTTAGCTTTGGTTGGCTAGAGACCCGTCAGTGACCCCCACTTTACCCCGACTGCACCGCTGGAGTATCCGAAGAACCGATTAACGGGATTGAAGACCAGACCTTTACCCTGATTCACTCTACATACGGGTCGGCCCCGAGGGGTACCCATGATACTGTTACTGCAGGACTGAAGGGACAGGCGGTACCACCCGGTTGAGGTGGACCTGAGTTCCCGACAGTCTTTTGGGAAGTCATGTTGACTTGGATGTTACCAGTGTGATGAATACGAGGCGCGGCCCGGCATTCTTGGCCCTTGCAGCAAGTCCTCGAGACGGGGCGACGGGGTCACATCGATCGTGAGTCTCTGTTCGTTGCCGCAAGCCCCTATCCACTTACGGTTTGGATATTTGATCCGAGCAGGCCTCTGGCCTGATAGCACTAACCATCACGTGGGCATAGTATGGGCGTTCTGCATCGTATGCATCAGCCGAAAGCTCTGTCAGACGTCCAGTTCAGCAGTGCAGCACGGAGTGATTGGCGCCATTGCGGTGGTGCTTGGATCTGAGCCATGTGCGCAACGACCCAGAGGGCGAGGGGCGATGGCCAAGACCCCCTTGCGCATAGGATTAGTCCGACGGGGACCTCTCTGCTGAGTCGTAGGTAGGGTTGCGATGTATTGTTTTGGCCGAGGGCATGACCCAGGAAAGTGTGTCCGGCCGGAGTTAAGCGAGCGTGATGGGTAAGTTGGTGCACCCCTGCAGGGAAGAACATTTCTATCGATAGCCGGTCCTATGGTAAAGGACACTCGGAGTTGTATCCCGATCGATACAACTAGACCTGGACCCCCCCTATGGATTTGTGGCTCCGGGATCGCTTTCTCGCAGGGAGGCGAGGAAGGATCTCTGGGCGTGACTGCTACTTGACACTGTTACTGGATACTATGGCTCTGGGATTGCTTCTCGCAGGGAGTCGAGAAGGGATCTCAGGACGAGGTTGATAACATCATTACTACTTTATACTGTGCTATCTACTCTCTTCTATTTCTGCAAGACCGCTGAAGACGATGAAGATGCTAGTCTTCGATAGGACTAGGCCTCTTCTCTATTCTGGCATTTCTGCAGCCCAGTCCACATATACAGCCTTTCCTTTGATAATGTTGCATATGTAGTGTAGATCCTTGCTTGCTGAGTACTTCGGATGAGTACTCACGGTTGCTTTCTTTTCTTTTTCCCATATCCTTTTCGATGCAACCAGATGGCGGAGCCCCAGAGACCGCTGCAAATATGATAAGTGACTTGAAAAACCTCCAACAGTGGCTGAAAACATTATTTTATGACCTTTTAATTAATCTAAACCCCCCCCCCCCCCCCCCCCCCCCCCCCCCCCCCCCCCCCCCCCCCCCCCCCCCCCCCCCCCCCCCCCCCCCCCCCCCCCCCCCCCCCCCCCCCCCCCCCCCCCCCCCCCCCCCCCCCCCCCCCCCCCCCCCCCCCCCCCCCCCCCCCCCCCCCCCCCCCCCCCCCCCCCCCCCCCCCCCCCCCCCCCCCCCCCCCCCCCCCCCCCCCCCCCCCCCCCCCCCCCCCCCCCCCCCCCCCCCCCCCCCCCCCCCCCCCCCCCCCCCCCCCCCCCCCCCCCCCCCCCCCCCCCCCCCCCCCCCCCCCCCCCCCCCCCCCCCCCCCCCCCCCCCCCCCCCCCCCCCCCCCCCCCCCCCCCCCCCCCCCCCCCCCCCCCCCCCCCCCCCCCCCCCCCCCCCCCCCCCCCCCCCCCCCCCCCCCCCCCCCCCCCCCCCCCCCCCCCCCCCCCCCCCCCCCCCCCCCCCCCCCCCCCCCCCCCCCCCCCCCCCCCCCCCCCCCCCCCCCCCCCCCCCCCCCCCCCCCCCCCCCCCCCCCCCCCCCCCCCCCCCCCCCCCCCCCCCCCCCCCCCCCCCCCCCCCCCCCCCCCCCCCCCCCCCCCCCCCCCCCCCCCCCCCCCCCCCCCCCCCCCCCCCCCCCCCCCCCCCCCCCCCCCCCCCCCCCCCCCCCCCCCCCCCCCCCCCCCCCCCCCCCCCCCCCCCCCCCCCCCCCCCCCCCCCCCCCCCCCCCCCCCCCCCCCCCCCCCCCCCCCCCCCCCCCCCCCCCCCCCCCCCCCCCCCCCCCCCCCCCCCCCCCCCCCCCCCCCCCCCCCCCCCCCCCCCCCCCCCCCCCCCCCCCCCCCCCCCCCCCCCCCCCCCCCCCCCCCCCCCCCCCCCCCCCCCCCCCCCCCCCCCCCCCCCCCCCCCCCCCCCCCCCCCCCCCCCCCCCCCCCCCCCCCCCCCCCCCCCCCCCCCCCCCCCCCCCCCCCCCCCCCCCCCCCCCCCCCCCCCCCCCCCCCCCCCCCCCCCCCCCCCCCCCCCCCCCCCCCCCCCCCCCCCCCCCCCCCCCCCCCGCTCGTAGCTCCATTTCCAAGGCTGTTTTGGGGGATTGTTCATCGGTATGTGACTCCTCCAATGGTCCAATTAGTTTTTGTTCTAGTGGTTTGTTAGTTGCACATTTAGCTACTGTTGGTGACCATGTTCTTGAGCATGCATGACAAATTTATATGGTTCAAACTAGTCTTGGTGCCTGATATAGCCTCTAGATGCTTGTGGGAGTAGTTGTTATCGATTTTGTTGAGTTTTGTTCACTTTTATTTTGAGTCACAAAATTTTTTTCAGAAAATTTCAGAGAAAAGAAAAGCCATGAGGAGGTGGTTAAGGGGCTCATCAAGTCGTAAGTTGGAGGAAACTCCGAAGGAGAAGCCCAAATACCATCTTCCACGTGCGGCAGAGGTTCGGCCGTGTGAGTGGCCGTGTGACACAATCTTGAAGGAAGCAGAAATATATGAGGACTTCTATTATTTGGCGAACAATGCCGGCATCATTCCCTTCCTCGAAGATAAGTGTGATCAATATATCCTACTCACTAATACCTTCGTGCAAAGTTTTCAATTTTACCCTAGGAAGGAACCACCCATGGTAGAATTTAACTTGTATGATGTGCCTAAGGAAATGACATTATATGATTTTTGCAATGTTTGCAAAATACCTTATGAGAGCAGTCACAGTGATCCACGTCCTAGAGACACGGAAGGTTTCATCTCTGAAACTACTGTGGGGGAAGAGAGAGAAGTGTCGGAAGCGAGAGTGGCTAGTTTACATTTTTATTGTTTTACATTACTATTCATTATTTGCCGGGAGATGTTTGATTGGTCGTTGGGAGAGTGGCTCACTCAGCACACCTGACCTTGCTATTTTGCGCCATGCTTTATTTACTGATAGAACTTTTAGTTTGGGTGCTATGGTTGCTCGGTGGTTACACACAAACCGTTTGAAGGGTATCATCTACGGTGGTATCTATGCCTCCCGTCTCGCTGCACATTTTGAGATTCCTATTAGACATGAGGAAAAGGAGGAAATGCTGCTACCCACTAAATATTTAGATTATGCTAGTATGGTAGCGCGTCATTTTATTAACAAAGATAAGCACAAGCGACTCCTTTACAACTTAGTATTCAGTCAGGGTACTCATGAGATTATTACTTTGCCTTCACCTTCCTTGTTTGATCTTTATTCAGGCAGGTACATTATTATGCCCAATCACATCTACGCATACTAGGGTCTGACACAAACCCCAGCACCTGAGCCAGCACCAGCACCTGAGCCATATCAGGAGCCTATTTATCAGTGGGAGCCTCAGGAGGCCATCTACCAGTGGCATCCTCAGCAGCCTCAGCACTATCCAGGAGGTGCTAATTTCGACCCGTGGCCATAGACCAACTTAGGTCAAAAGCCTAAGCTTGGGGGAGTACGTATTTCTCACCGACATTATATTCATGTTCACACATGCATTCCAGTTGTCGGTGTTCATCCTTTTTCATTGTATTATCCATCTTAGTTTTATTTTCGATTTCTTCTTGTGTGTTTGGAAAAACTTTCAAAAATCCCAAAAAAATTAGTTGTAGTTTCTTTCTTGTTTAGTTAATTGGTAGAAGTAAAAGAAAACCCCAAAAGATTTCTCGTTCTTCTTTTGCTTGTTGGGAGCTTTCCCGTGTAAATAGTTTTTCTTGTTTTCATTTTTCTTTTTGCTTCACTTTCTTCCAAGAAAAATAAAAACTCCAAAAATATTTCAATGTGTTTCTTTGAAATTCTTTTCTTTTCTTTGGGTCGTGAGGAGAAGACCACGATGAAAATGTTGAGTGGCTCTCATATGCAAACTTGTTGATCTAACAAAGAGCCCATATTACCTTGTCTTCTCCTTTGAATAAATGTTTGCAGATTCCAGCTTAGTCCACGGCACGTGCACTTTTATTATTATTCACATCGTTCAGTCATGCAAGTGAAAGGCAATAATGACGAAATTTGATGAAATGATTGAGATGAAGAAAAGCTGGTATGAACTCGACCTATTTTGTTTTTGTAAATATGACTAGCTCATCGTTCTTGATTCAGCCTATTATGACTGAACATGTTTGCAATGACAATTAGAGATCATAGCTACTCATGCCATGCTTAAATAGCTAGGAGTGGATAATGGTTTATCTTGTGTGTCAACATGCATTTAGAATGGTTATGATACAGTATGATAGGATGGTATCCTCCTCTGAATGATTCAAGTGGCTTGACTTGGCACATGTTCATGCATGTAGTTGAATCAAAACCAACAAAGCCTCCATGATATTTATGTTCATGGTGATTTATATCATACTCATATCTGTATCCAGTGTTGATTAATCTCAATGCATGTTTATGACCGTTGTCGCTCTCTAGTTGGTTGCTCCTCAATCTATCTGCTAGCCTTCACTTGTACTAAGCGGGAATACTGCTTGTGCATCCATTTCCTTAAACCCAAATTTATTCCATATGAGTCCACCATATCTACCTATATGCGGTATTTACCTGCCGTTCCAAGTAAATTTGCATGTGCCAAACTCTAAACCTTCAAATAATAATCTGTTTTGTATGCCTGAATCGCTCATGTAGTGACAGGGGGCGGTCAGTATCTTCCATGCTAGGTGGGTTATTCTCATGATGAGTGTTTATTCACTTGTCATTCATGAGAAAGTGGCTGGTAATTGGGATGCCCAGTCCTATGATCAAAATCGAAACCAAGATATAATAATAAAACAAAACTCCGCCGGATTGTTGTTGGTATGGAGGGCACCTAAGGATTCGGCTAGCCATGGCTTGTGTTTGTTGGTTGAGGGGGGTAAAACTTTACCATTCTATTTGGGAACCGCCTATAATGTGTCTAGCATGGAAGATGGTGAAAACTCTCGGTCACTACGTTGACAATGAAAGCATACCTCCCAAAATTATATTCATCTCTATTTTAAAAGCTTCGAGCTCTGGCACCTCTGCAAATCCATGCTTCCCTTTGCAAAGGGCCTATCTATTTACTTTTATTGTTGAGTCATCATCTTCTCATTAAAGCACCAGCTGGAGAGCAGTATTGTCATTTTTATGCTTTGTTTTTAGTTGATGTTGAGTATGAGTGTGACTGGATCAATTTCACCATGAAATACAATGTCTAGTCAGTGCTTGAACTTCAGAGGTGCTCTGCATTTATGTTTTGCGGTCTCAGAAAGGGCTAGCGAGATACCATTATGTCATATTATATCATGGTTGTTTTGAAAAAGTGTTGTCATCCGAGATATCTTATTATTGCTCGCTAGTGGATTATGCCATTGACATGAGTAAATGTGAGACCTAACTGTTATTGTGAATATGGTTAGTTCATAATCTTTGCTAAAAACCTGAACATTGTTAGACATATTTGCAACAACAAGATCAAACAGAGTTCATAAAAGTTTTTCTTTGTCACTTTCAGTTTGTCAACTGAATTGCTTGAGGACAAGCAATGGGTTAAGCTTGGGGGAGTTGATACGTCTCCGTCGTATCAACTTTTCTAAACTCTTTTGCCCTTGTTTCGGACTCTAATTTCCATGATTTGAATGGAACTAACCCGGACTGACGCTATTTTTAGCAGAATTGCCATGGTGTTGTTTTTGTGCAGAAATCAAAGTTCTCAGATTGACCTGAAAATTTACGGAGATTTTTTGCGGAACATATAAAAAATACTGGTGGAAAAATATACCAGAGGGGGCCACCCAGGAGCCACAAGCTCAGGGGGCACACCCACCCCCCAGGGTGAGACTAGCGAGCTTGTGGGACCCTGGACCTCCGGCAATCCTAAGTCCAACTCCATATATACCTATTCACCAAGAAAAAAATTAGAGAGAAGGATTCATCATGTTTTACAATACGGGGCCACCGCCACCTCCTGTTCTTCATCGGGAGGGCTGATCTGGAGTCCGTTCGGGGCTCCGGAGGGTGGAATCCATCACCGTCATCATCATCAACCTTCTTTCACTGCCAATTTCATGATGCTCACCACCAGGAGTGAGTAATTCCTTCGTAGGTTTGCTGGGCGGCGATGGGTTGGATGAGATTTATCATGTAATCGAGTCAGTTTTGATAGGGCTTGATCCCTAGTATCCACTATGTTCTGAGATTGATGTTGCTATGACTTTGCTATGCTTAATGCTTGTCACTAGGGCCCGAGTGCCATGATTTCAGATCTGAACCTATTATGTTTTCATGAATATATGTGTGTTTTTGATCCTGATACGTCTCCAACGTATGTATAATTTTTGATTGTTCCATGCTATTATATTATCTGTTTTGGATGTTTTATATGCATTAATATGCTATTTTATACGATTTTTTGGACTAACCTATTAACCTAGAGCCCAGTGCCAGTTTCTGTTTTTTCCTTGTTTTAGAGTTTTGCAGAAAAGGAATACCAAACGGAGTCCAAACGGAATAAAACTTTCGCGATGATTTTTCTTGGACCAGAAGACACCCAGGAGACTTGGAGTGCAAGTCGGAAGAGCCGCGAGGCGGCCACAAGGGTGGAGGGCGCGCCCAGGGGGGTAGGGCGCGCCCCCGACCTTGTGGGCCCCTCGTAGCCCCTCTGACCTAGATCTTTCGCCTATCCCCCCCCCCCCCCCCCCCCCCCCCCCCCCCCCCCCCCCCCCCCCCCCCCCCCCCCCCCCCCCCCCCCCCCCCCCCCCCCCCCCCCCCCCCCCCCCCCCCCCCCCCCCCCCCCCCCCCCCCCCCCCCCCCCCCCCCCCCCCCCCCCCCCCCCCCCCCCCCCCCCCCCCCCCCCCCCCCCCCCCCCCCCCCCCCCCCCCCCCCCCCCCCCCCCCCCCCCCCCCCCCCCCCCCCCCCCCCCCCCCCCCCCCCCCCCCCCCCCCCCCCCCCCCCCCCCCCCCCCCCCCCCCCCCCCCCCCCCCCCCCCCCCCCCCCCCCCCCCCCCCCCCCCCCCCCCCCCCCCCCCCCCCCCCCCCCCCCCCCCCCCCCCCCCCCCCCCCCCCCCCCCCCCCCCCCCCCCCCCCCCCCCCCCCCCCCCCCCCCCCCCCCCCCCCCCCCCCCCCCCCCCCCCCCCCCCCCCCCCCCCCCCCCCCCCCCCCCCCCCCCCCCCCCCCCCCCCCCCCCCCCCCCCCCCCCCCCCCCCCCCCCCCCCCCCCCCCCCCCCCCCCCCCCCCCCCCCCCCCCCCCCCCCCCCCACGTATTGTATTGTTGCCATCGAGGATAAAAAGATGGGGTTTTCATCATATTTCTTGAGTTTATCCCGCTACATCATGTCATCTTAGTTAATGCGTTACTCTGTTCTTATGAAATTAATACTCTAGATGCAGGTAGGAGTCGGTCAATGTGTCGAGTAATAGTAGTAGATGCAGAATCATTTCGGTCTACTTGACACGGACGTGATGCCTATATTCATGATCATTGCCTTAGATATCGTCATAACTTTGCGCTTTTATATCAATTGCTCGGCAGTAATTTGTTTACCCACCGTAATAATATCTATCTTGAGAGAAGCCTCTAGTGAAACCTATGGCCCCCGGGTCTATTTCCATCATATAAGTTTCCGATCTATAATTTTCGTTTCCTATTTCTTTTACTTTGCAATCTTTACTTTCCGTTCCATAAACCAAAAAAAAATATTACTTTACCGTTTATCATCTCTATCAGATCTCACGTTGCAAATAACCGTTAAGGGATTGACAACCCCTTTATCACGTTGGGTGCTTATTTTGATGAATCTATCGCGTTGCAAATAACCTATGTTCTGTTTTTGACAGATTCTGTTTTTTATGTGTTGTTTGCTTATTTTGATGAATCTATGGCTAGTATCGGGGGGTATGAAGCATGGAAAAGTTGGAATACAGTAGATATTACACCAATATAAATAAAGAATGAGTTCACAACACTACCAAAAGTGGTGATTTATTTTCTTATACTAACGGAGCTTATGAGAATTTCCCCCCCCCCCCCCCCCCCCCCCCCCCCCCCCCCCCCCCCCCCCCCCCCCCCCCCCCCCCCCCCCCCCCCCCCCCCCCCCCCCCCCCCCCCCCCCCCCCCCCCCCCCCCCCCCCCCCCCCCCCCCCCCCCCCCCCCCCCCCCCCCCCCCCCCCCCCCCCCCCCCCCCCCCCCCCCCCCCCCCCCCCCCCCCCCCCCCCCCCCCCCCCCCCCCCCCCCCCCCCCCCCCCCCCCCCCCCCCCCCCCCCCCCCCCCCCCCCCCCCCCCCCCCCCCCCCCCCCCCCCCCCCCCCCCCCCCCCCCCCCCCCCCCCCCCCCCCCCCCCCCCCCCCCCCCCCCCCCCCCCCCCCCCCCCCCCCCCCCCCCCCCCCCCCCCCCCCCCCCCCCCCCCCCCCCCCCCCCCCCCCCCCCCCCCCCCCCCCCCCCCCCCCCCCCCCCCCCCCCCCCCCCCCCCCCCCCCCCCCCCCCCCCCCCCCCCCCCCCCCCCCCCCCCCCCCCCCCCCCCCCCCCCCCCCCCCCCCCCCCCCCCCCCCCCCCCCCCCCCCCCCCCCCCCCCCCCCCCCCCCCCCCCCCCCCCCCCCCCCCCCCCCCCCCCCCCCCCCCCCCCCCCCCCCCCCCCCCCCCCCCCCCCCCCCCCCCCCCCCCCCCCCCCCCCCCCCCCCCCCCCCCCCCCCCCCCCCCCCCCCCCCCCCCCCCCCCCCCCCCCCCCCCCCCCCCCCCCCCCCCCCCCCCCCCCCCCCCCCCCCCCCCCCCCCCCCCCCCCCCCCCCCCCCCCCCCCCCCCCCCCCCCCCCCCCCCCCCCCCCCCCCCCCCCCCCCCCCCCCCCCCCCCCCCCCCCCCCCCCCCCCCCCCCCCCCCCCCCCCCCCCCCCCCCCCCCCCCCCCCCCCCCCCCCCCCCCCCCCCCCCCCCCCCCCCCCCCCCCCCCCCCCCCCCCCCCCCCCCCCCCCCCCCCCCCCCCCCCCCCCCCCCCCCCCCCCCCCCCCCCCCCCCCCCCCCCCCCCCCCCCCCCCCCCCCCCCCCCCCCCCCCCCCCCCCCCCCCCCCCCCCCCCCCCCCCCCCCCCCCCCCCCCCCCCCCCCCCCCCCCCCCCCCCCCCCCCCCCCCCCCCCCCCCCCCCCCCCCCCCCCCCCCCCCCCCCCCCCCCCCCCCCCCCCCCCCCCCCCCCCCCCCCCCCCCCCCCCCCCCCCCCCCCCCCCCCCCCCCCCCCCCCCCCCCCCCCCCCCCCCCCCCCCCCCCCCCCCCCCCCCCCCCCCCCCCCCCCCCCCCCCCCCCCCCCCCCCCCCCCCCCCCCCCCCCCCCCCCCCCCCCCCCCCCCCCCCCCCCCCCCCCCCCCCCCCCCCCCCCCCCCCCCCCCCCCCCCCCCCCCCCCCCCCCCCCCCCCCCCCCCCCCCCCCCCCCCCCCCCCCCCCCCCCCCCCCCCCCCCCCCCCCCCCCCCCCCCCCCCCCCCCCCCCCCCCCCCCCCCCCCCCCCCCCCCCCCCCCCCCCCCCCCCCCCCCCCCCCCCCCCCCCCCCCCCCCCCCCCCCCCCCCCCCCCCCCCCCCCCCCCCCCCCCCCCCCCCCCCCCCCCCCCCCCCCCCCCCCCCCCCCCCCCCCCCCCCCCCCCCCCCCCCCCCCCCCCCCCCCCCCCCCCCCCCCCCCCCCCCCCCCCCCCCCCCCCCCCCCCCCCCCCCCCCCCCCCCCCCCCCCCCCCCCCCCCCCCCCCCCCCCCCCCCCCCCCCCCCCCCCCCCCCCCCCCCCCCCCCCCCCCCCCCCCCCCCCCCCCCCCCCCCCCCCCCCCCCCCCCCCCCCCCCCCCCCCCCCCCCCCCCCCCCCCCCCCCCCCCCCCCCCCCCCCCCCCCCCCCCCCCCCCCCCCCCCCCCCCCCCCCCCCCCCCCCCCCCCCCCCCCCCCCCCCCCCCCCCCCCCCCCCCCCCCCCCCCCCCCCCCCCCCCCCCCCCCCCCCCCCCCCCCCCCCCCCCCCCCCCCCCCCCCCCCCCCCCCCCCCCCCCCCCCCCCCCCCCCCCCCCCCCCCCCCCCCCCCCCCCCCCCCCCCCCCCCCCCCCCCCCCCCCCCCCCCCCCCCCCCCCCCCCCCCCCCCCCCCCCCCCCCCCCCCCCCCCCCCCCCCCCCATTTTGAGGAAGACCATCATTGGAATATACAAGCCAAGTTCTATAATGAAAAATTCCCACTACTACATGATCATGCTAAGCAATATGACAATGATGGAGTGTGTCATAATAAACGAAACGGTGGAAAGTTGCATGGCAATATATCTCGGAATGGCTATGGAAATGCCATAATAGGTAGGTATGGTGGCTGTTTTGAGGAAGGTATATGGTGGGTGTATGATACCGGCGAAAGGTGCGTGGTATTGGAGAGGCTAGCAAAGGTGGAAGGGTGAGAGTAGTGTGTATAATCCATGGACTCAACATTAGTCATAGAGAACTCATATACATATTGCAAAAATCTACAAGTTACCAAAGCAAAGTATTACGTGCATGCTCCTAGAGGGATAGATTGTAGGAAAATACAATCGCTCGTCCCAGGCCATCACTCATAAGGAAGACAATCAAAAAAATAAATCATGCTCCGACTTCATCACATAACGGTTCACCATACGTGCATGCTATGGGAATTTACAAACTTTAACACAAGTGTTCTTCAAATTCACAATTACTCTACTAGCACAACTTTAATATCACCATCTTTATCCCCCCCCCCCCCCCCCCCCCCCCCCCCCCCCCCCCCCCCCCCCCCCCCCCCCCCCCCCCCCCCCCCCCCCCCCCCCCCCCCCCCCCCCCCCCCCCCCCCCCCCCCCCCCCCCCCCCCCCCCCCCCCCCCCCCCCCCCCCCCCCCCCCCCCCCCCCCCCCCCCCCCCCCCCCCCCCCCCCCCCCCCCCCCCCCCCCCCCCCCCCCCCCCCCCCCCCCCCCCCCCCCCCCCCCCCCCCCCCCCCCCCCCCCCCCCCCCCCCCCCCCCCCCCCCCCCCCCCCCCCCCCCCCCCCCCCCCCCCCCCCCCCCCCCCCCCCCCCCCCCCCCCCCCCCCCCCCCCCCCCCCCCCCCCCCCCCCCCCCCCCCCCCCCCCCCCCCCCCCCCCCCCCCCCCCCCCCCCCCCCCCCCCCCCCCCCCCCCCCCCCCCCCCCCCCCCCCCCCCCCCCCCCCCCCCCCCCCCCCCCCCCCCCCCCCCCCCCCCCCCCCCCCCCCCCCCCCCCCCCCCCCCCCCCCCCCCCCCCCCCCCCCCCCCCCCCCCCCCCCCCCCCCCCCCCCCCCCCCCCCCCCCCCCCCCCCCCCCCCCCCCCCCCCCCCCCCCCCCCCCCCCCCCCCCCCCCCCCCCCCCCCCCCCCCCCCCCCCCCCCCCCCCCCCCCCCCCCCCCCCCCCCCCCCCCCCCCCCCCCCCCCCCCCCCCCCCCCCCCCCCCCCCCCCCCCCCCCCCCCCCCCCCCCCCCCCCCCCCCCCCCCCCCCCCCCCTTACAACTCAAGAATTACAACTCGATACTAGAACAAAAATATGACTCTATGTGAATGCCTTCGGTGGTGTACCAGGATGTGCAATGAATCAAGAGTGACATGTATAAACAATATGATGAACGGTGGCTTTGCCATAAATACGATGTCAACTACATGATCATGCAAAGCAATATAACAATGATGGAATGTGTCATGATAAACGGAATGGTGGAAAGTTGCATGGCAATATATCTCGGAATGGCTATGAAAATGCCATAATAGGTAGGTATGGTGGTTATTTTGAGGAAGGATATGTGGTGGGTTTATGGTACCGGCGAAAGTTGCGCGGTACTAGAGAGGCTAGCAATGGCCGAAAGGTGAGAGTGCGTATAATCCATGGACTCAACATTAGTCATAAAGAACTCACATACTTATTGCAAAAATCTATTAGTCATCGAAACAAAGTATTACGCGCGTGCTCCTAGGGGGATAGATTGGTAGGAAAAGACCATCGCTCGTCCCGACCGCCACTCATAAGGAAGACAATCAAAAAACATCCCATGCTCCAATTTC